>OZ005740.1:68322483-68552998 GCA_963930735.1 Dioctria linearis | reverse complement strand
ATTGCTGATGCGAACATCATCACGTGATCTTCCTTGAATGTTTTTAGTAATCAAATTTTTGTAATCTTATATGGTCTGATTATATCTTCAATTTCAAAAACGTAATGAAGTGTCATTAATTCTTCTGCATACAAATTTATGTATGTATATTAAAGATTATTCTCCCTTGTAATGTTGCGCTTCTTTACGAGTACAATACTCTCATTATACTGGTGCAATACCCACTTGTCAAGCTATGCTCATCAATTCGCACTTCAAAGCAACATCAGCTGTGTCGTAAGATTGTAAGATTTTCTTTATAAGTCGTTCTGTGCTTATATGGAACTATCTATCATCCTATTCATATTCCTATTTCTTACGCTGCAGTGTGATTTAAAAACTATTTTAAAATGTTTGCCTCCAATCTTGGAAATGCCGCTATTTTCTTTTTTGTTAGTTTAATTTTTGCGCGCCAAAAGGAAATGGATCTCTAAAATAAACTTTTGTCATAATTTTCTGCGTAGTTATTAACATAAATAATTAATTTTTGTTTCATTAATTTCAACAGATAAAAACATCATTAATTGACGGCGGTCCGTCATCACACACTCTTATGTTAGCCGATACAGAATCTGAGAAGACTAAGTGGGTTGTTGCACTGAGTGAACTACATCGGATACTGAAACGAAATAATTTACCTAATACTGCTATATTTCGTGTACGAGAGGTGCTGGACAGTTCATTAACTGTGATAAGAAGTGCTTTAAGTTCTCTTATCATTGATCCAGATCGGATATTACTTGGAACGGAGGACGGGCTCTTTTGTTTAGATTTGGATCAAAGTGGTAAGTTTACCGTTATATTTCTATTACAAACTCTGTAACTAATGCATATATATTTCTTTAGATTTTGTAGAAACGCTTAGAAAGCCAATTTGTTTTGGGAATATTTCCGTTTTTCAATTTTTTAATTTGAGGGTTAATTCCTTTTGTTTTAGTTTGATTATTTTGTATAAAGTACAGTTTTTATAATCTTTATCCAGAAATTTATTTCCAATTCTCAATTCCCAAAATCTTTTTTTTTTCTACCATTTTATTCGGGCTACTTCATTTTTATTTTATTTTTATCATCCTTTCAGCACTTTCAGAGCTACATCTGTTAGTGTTGTTTTGATTCTCACATCTCACATCGTCTTCTTATTGGGTTGTGTAGTGAACTTCGTTCCTGTGGCATTTAGTTTGATGGTGTTCGTTTTTTGAAATTAACTCACCTTCCATATGTTTTTTGTTTTCTAAACATTAAATATCCTCTGCTTCAATACAGTTTTGAGTAAGAAATGCCCAGGTTTGCTATTTCCTCTGGTACCATTTATCCATTCGGTCGTAGAATTCATCTTTGTGTTGATCTTAGTGAAGTGCTTTACATATTCTCACAGATTAGGTTCAAATAACAAGCTTTCTTTTACCTTTATGCTAGGATATATATTACTATCGTCTCTAATCCTCCTCAAAATAATGATAGATATTTTACATGGCGTAAGGGTAATTCTGACGTTCCGTGTCGGTTACTTTAAAATCGTGCATTATGCATTTTTAAATTCACCTAAACTCTATAATTGTGTTAGTTGAAATTGAAATTGAAAAAGCTCTTTATTGTACAACCTTAAAGTAAGCCTAATACAATAAAGAATTAGGCCATCTAGACTATCAGTAGCCTTTGTTTGCAAGGCTTCTTTTAAACCTATCTTTAAAGATTTTTGCTTAGTTCTAAGAAGTCATTCTGGTGATCTATATATACATTTTATTATATATAATTAATTTTTATTTTCAGAAATCGCCCGAATTGGTGAAAGTAAAAAATTATTCAACTGTGGCACATAGTTGAAGAGCAAATTCTAGTCGTATTATGTGGTAAGCAGCGGCATGTGCGTTTGCTGCCAATAAGGGCGCTTGAAGCGACCGATGTTGAGTGGATAAAAGTCGCAGAATCTAAGAATTGTATCACTGTCTGCACAGGGATAATTCGTCGAAGTCCACAAATAGTCTATTGCATTGTTATTGCGCTGAAACGACCTAATAACCAGTCGCAAATTATTGTTTATGAAATAAATCGAAATCGAAGTCGCCATCATAAAATGTGTGAATTTACTGTTGCGTATCCTGTACAAAGCTTACAAGTTTTAACAGATATGCGTTTAGCTGTTGGTCACCAAAGTGGTTTTTACAGCCTACTTCTTACAGGGAGAAGCTCAAGCTATGTGTAAGTATCTATACTTCAAATATTGAATAAAAATGATTTGCGTTTAATTGAATAAAATAAACAAAAATTCAGCTCTAGTCCATCCAGAAAACCAGTTATGCGCCTTTTTAAATTATTCTGGAGTTGATGCTTGTCGAGTGATAGAAATCCAGGGACAAGGAAGCAACGGCTTCGGAGAATATCTTTTAGTTTTTCAAACTTTAGCTATTTACGTGGACTTACAGGGAAGAAAATCACGTGATAGGGAAATAATGTATCCAGCTGTTCCAACCGCAATAAGTAAACAATGAATTTGTGTTAATTGTTTTTCTTATCATTTCATTATAAAAAAAAAATCTTTTACAGCATATTGTGATGGTCATCTCCTAGTCTTTTCTGAAACACATTTAGATGTTTTCAATACGCAAACTGCCGAATGGGTTCAATCAATTGGTCTTAAACGTTCACGACCACTTAGTAATCACGGAAACGTTGCAGTTACATTCGTTAATGATTCACCTATTGTTATATATTTGGCTAACATGCATACAAGTAAATAAGATATTTTTGGTTTCCACTTTATAGCTATATCTTCGAAATTTCTCTCACAGG
Organism: Dioctria linearis; assembly: GCA_963930735.1. Classification (NCBI taxonomy): domain Eukaryota; kingdom Metazoa; phylum Arthropoda; class Insecta; order Diptera; family Asilidae; genus Dioctria; species Dioctria linearis. The sequence continues at coordinate 68,550,169 of OZ005740.1, read as the reverse complement.
AGAGTTACTCAATACACAAATCTGGGAACGTGATGGACGTGCTAAGCCCAAACGGAGATTTTCAATGAGAGAGGGCAATAGGACTATAAGGACGTAAGTTATTTTGAAAATAATTCCGTGATTAAGATGTATAGAAAGAATTCGTCATAGCAGAAGTACGGACAGGCGCTCAAAAATGATATCAGCTCCAACAAATTTTAATCATATATCACATATGGGACCTGGTGATGGTATTAAAAATCAAAGACTACTAGATTTACCAACAACAATAGAAACGGCAGATCAAACAAGTCAACAGCAGCGAGTTTCAACAGTTAGGCATGCTCCGCCACCACCAAGAGCACCTCCAAGACCAGTACTGCCGCCTTATAATGGTATATGAGATTTTTTTCGTCATATTTTTATACCCTAGATGAAATCTAAAGGGGTATACTAAGTTTGTCATTCCGTTTGTAACACCTCGAAATAATGATGGTAGAGCAAAATGGATTGGACACCCACCCACGCATAATATTAAAAGTTATTTTGATTTTTGCATGTCCGTCTGTCCGTCCGTGCGCACGATAACTCGAGAACGCGTACACTTAGAGAGCTGAAATTTTGTACACAGACTTTAAAAAAAAAAAGTAAAATTAAGTTCGAAAATGAGACAAATCGGGCAACTCCTTCGTGGGGTTGCCATACAAAAATTTCATTTTCCGTTATATATTTGAACACTGCCTGAGAACGAGTCGCCCTAGAGAGCTGAAATTTGGTACGTGGTGTTTTCATTGTACTAGCAAACAAAATTTCAAAAATGGACTGAATCGGGCAACCCATTCTTGGTGTTGCCATATAAAAAATTAGGTTTTTTATGTATGTATCAAAACGATCAGCCCAAGACATTTTTATTGTACTAAAAACTTCTTCAGAATATGAAATCCTATAAAATTGGTTATAATTATTTTTTCTGTCCGACGAACCGTTCTAGAAATATATGCGAAAAACCACTGCAAAAATCAAAATTGCTCAAATGGGTACCCATACGAAATTTCATACGGACATTCATCTAGGGTATCATAACAATTGGTCTTAGACCAATTCTAGCTTTTTCACTTGTTATTATCTAGTTTTGTTTCTTTTTTTTACAATTTTAATGTTTTTTTTAAAGGTGCTAAACGAATTGCACCTACACGTCCACGGGAACAACCACCATCGCTACCACGTTCGCCTAGCCCATTAGGTAGCATGTCGTCATTACATGATGTTCTTAAGGTAAGTTCGTTGTAGCCAGATCTTTTTGGCACTGTTACAGGTATTGGTAATCGAACTTAGAACTTGGATTTTTTTTTTTTTTTGTAAATTCTTAAATGTATTTATGCAAACTAGTCCTCCACTTTTACTAAAGATTGCAAAATAATTTGATAAGAAAAGTATTAATAATGTTGCGAGAGAAAAATTGTGGTGAATGAATAAGGATCGATTCACACTTAACGACATGCATGAGATGACATAAAGATACAACGGAATTTAATAACAGCTCTAAATCGTATTCACAGAGGGTAAGCCATCACAAAAGAATTAGAATCCTTATCGGTTTTATGGATAAAAGCAACGCTTAACTGTCGACTGTAGGAGAGGAATCGTTAATAGTCAACTCCTGTAAAACAGTAATCGTTGTTCAATTCACGACGAAAAGATTGCTTATCATATAAATACCATATCTTGATGGAACAATGATTTAATTGTCAAAGCAGCTGGAGCATTTTTGTACATACATGTATAAATAGCGGTTGATTGGGGTATCAAGAAGCTTTGGCATCATAATTATAGGAATTGGTCGGTTTATGCTATCCGTTAAGCCCGCCACATATAGAGGATATTTTCTCCTATACATTATTGTATGGTTTGCCTTTCTGCTACTAGAAATGACTTGTCAAAATTTAAATGATATTGAATTAAGAAATTTTTTTTTAGATTTTTCTGCTTTTCATGTGAAACTGACAGCTTTAACTCAGAAATTGATATATGTTATTAAATATTTTTACAAATTTTTAAGAATATATTCTAATCTTTCCAATTTAGTAAAAAAACAACTTACGAATTTTGATATTTTAATTAATATTTGATTTTGAAAAATCATTTCTATTGAATGGTAAGGTGCGGAGTGGTGTTGAGGTTAATATTTCAAAATATATTATAGGTCGCAGTGCTAGCAGACAGAAAAAAATTGTCTTAGAATAAAAATTATTGATTGAGTTTGAATTAAATAACATGGTCATTCAGATATGATCGCGCCGAAAAACTGTTTCATCTTTAAGCGAGAAAGCTGCAGATTTATTGTTATTTTGCAAACAATTGTGAATTAACCTAACCCTTCATTCCAATTCTGATTTTATTTTATATTCATGCAACATTGGAAAGTGGTAGAAAATTACTAAAAATTTTATATAATAAAATTAACAACGACCAAAACGAAAAAATTCAAAGTTCTAAGCTTTGTATTTGTATATAAACTTATATATTATATTGCAATAGTATTATTAAAATAAACTTTTTTATAAATGCTTTTGGCCATATGCAAAATTTCTCCTTTTTTGACTGAAGAATTGTAATTACCACACAGCAATAGTAACAACAAAAACTAGATACACAGTATTATAGCACATTAATATAAATTTTAAAAGACAAAAAAAAATATTGTATTTTTATTACTACATTGCTGAATTTATTTTTCCTATTATAATTTATTTTTTACTGGTAATTTTCGTTCTAAAGGTCGTTGATATGCAATCTGGATCAAGGCATAGTGTCGCTAGCAACAATTCTAGTTCGGTTTCAAGTCCACCGTCTCCAAGTGGTGATCGATTAAGCTCTAGCTATGATTCGTAATTATATTTAATTTATAATTATTTATTTTTTTATTTTTATTTTTACATTCTTATTTTCCATACCTATTATATTTTGTGTTTTCCAAAAAATGCAAATTTATGTGTTGATATTTTTCATTAATTTATTAAGAAAAAAAAAACAAAAAATGGTTTTGTTTGTTCTCATTTGTGGAAAAATGTGTTGCTTTTTTTTGTCAGATGTCACAATGAGCAGCAGCAAAATATTCGTTTCGTTCATACTTTATTTTTAGTTTCTTTAATTTTTTATGCTTATCAAAACATATTTCCTTCATTTGGGCTCAAATTATGAAAACAGAATAGCTGTAACACGTTTGTTCATCATAATATGTAGAACGAAAACAAACACGATGAATAAATCTATTCGTTTTTCATTTCCACCTTATTTTTATTATCAGTATTAATTACAGTATACACACTCACTAATCCGATTTACCGAAATAATCTGATATAGTCACACAAATAGCATTAGGTTATGCTAAAACTTAAATGTGGATTATGCACCATAATTTGTTATTTTAAATCGTTTCTTTAAATTTACACAACATTGCTATTATCTTGCAGAGGTAAAGCTGGGCTTCTTTTGTTTCTTGACAAAGAAACACATTCAAATAATATCGCCAGTATTACGATTGGTCACCATTTCTTTTTGCTCATATTTTTACACTGACTACCTAAACCGTTCAAGTCCAAGAAAGCTATCGAAATATTAGGAGTTCTTGACTGATAGACTTATCACCAACTACTACTACTAAAAAGTTAAACAATTCTCATTGGTAAAAATGCAATTACTTCTTCGCTCGCTTTATTGGCAAATTTTTTTTAAATTGTTGTAGAGCGGAAGTCACCTACAAACACTGTCCCAAAGCTACTGAGATTAAAATTCATTAAAATTATATTAATTGTGGTCTCCTGAATTTTTATCTTCACATGTATTTTGCAGAGTTTGCAAGTAATAGCAGACAACAAGCATAGCACAAAAATATCTTGAGTTTCGTTGTATTATAGCAATCGACAGTGTTAGCATTGTTTTCCAAAGCATACAATAGCAACAACAATAGCAAAGTGAACTTATTACAAAGCAAGACCAACAGTGAAATTTCACATAGCAACAGCAAGCATAGCAGTTGCAAAATGAATTTTTGCGATTACATAGCAAATATACATGGACATTTGCTGGCGCTTTTAAACGCTGGTATTTTTTAATCATTATAGGAATCATATATGTTGCAAGATTCGAACTGTACGCTGGTGTGGCATAACGCTGCCATTTTCTTCCAGAAAGGAATTAATAATTTGTGCTGTATATTTATTGAATGGCATATATATAATCCTAGTTTTTGAAATTTCATATCTCTTTCGCTGGACATGTTTCCGTAGTTTTATCAACATATTGATATTGTACCCCAAATTATCAGTAGTTTTACGCTGACATTATTTCTTTGGTGTCGAAAAAATACAATGATATGAATTACTCGTAAATTTAGCTTGGAGTATGTTTTGAGGATATAACTCTGTACACTTCCAAACAGATTTTTCTTGCTTTATAGTGACATATTTGGGTCCAGTGCCGTTATTCAAACTCTCTCCTGCATTTCAGTCTCTAGACTCAATATTTCTTTCATTTCCTGCACACTAAGGGCACCACCAACCAAAATAATCCATATTCACGTGAAATGCACCAACCAAGATTACTCGAGATTTAATCCTTCGTATTACACCGGTGTAATATTTTATCCGAGATTTTCCGGGGATTTAAGTTCTATTCGTGGATTATTCAGAGTAGCTGATAGATGAACCAAGACAATGACAACAGACAATAAAGAACAGCACCTCTCCGCGGCAACGATATTTCGGCTAGAGATGCTCTGATTTTCAATTTTTTCTCTTCTTAAACATGTTTTTTAATATTATATGGCAAAAGAAAACTAAAAATTAAGTTAATTATCTTCATTATATTGCTTATTAAACATTTCTTTTTTTTTTAACATAGCACTCCTTTATTTCGACGTACCGAAAATGTTCGAAAGTTATGCTACATAAGCAAGAAACGCATGGTTTTACACGAGTTGGTGTTTATGTCCAAAGCAAGCGGGGTTATTCTCGGATAAGAATGATCTTCACGCAGGAAATAAGATTATCCTCGTTGTTTTTACGAACCTTAGACTCGTTTTTGCAATTCCTTGATCATCAAATGATGTGAAACTCATTTCGCACAAACATGTCACAGTTTAAAATTTGTTTTAAAATGGGATTCACTAAGATGGTCAATAAGTGCCAGAAAGTAGGCAATTATCTTTTGGAAATGACCTTTTTCAGCCATTTTCGCTGTAATGCTTAAGAAAAGTGCAAAAAACGCAGAAAGGGTTACATTTTGGGTACAGAGTGTGATAGGTCATTTTAAAGCTAAGTTTTTGGGCTTCTTAAAATCAATATGAAAAATTGATATTGATGACGTGTTTTTTGATAAAAATAGTAATTCGTCATCATAGGGTGTAATGTTCAGAAGTGACAGGGTGATCTATAAAAACATACCCAAATATCTTAAAGTCCCGTTATCTCGGTAAAGAAATGTACGTACATAATAGTTAAACGGGTGTGAATAGCTCTTACCATCAATCGATAAGAGATGGATTATCAAATTCAAAAATTTTCCTAAAAGCGAAACTGCACTCTTAATATATTAAACATAAGTTGACGGTAAGTACCGAAAAGCAAATTCGACTTTACGTCACTCTCATCCCTCACACAGCGTCTACACATTCCATATCTGTACTGTAGCCATCGCCATCTCCATAAATTATGGCTTAAGCCGTCAAATATAATTGGGGTGAGTAAAGTATTTGAATAATTGCACCGAAAAGAGTAACGTTGTGTATTTGTACAAGAAAGCATGCGTTAAGCATACACAGAAACCGAATTTCTCACTTCACGCCATTTTTGTTGCAAACAAATGTCAAATTTATGGACGTTAAGATGTGCTGGTCATAATTGCCTTCCTTGCCATAAGAAATGGTTATGGCAACACTGTTCATGCCATATGGAGGTGTAAATGGCCATGGCATGTGTAGACACTATGTGACACTACCAAATTTATAACTACCATAACAGTATCTCCCTATAATTTCATTACGCAATGTTGACAACCGCACACCAAATGGAATAAATTCAACTGATTTTCTCTGTTTCTTCAAACGATCCTATGACAAACTTTGTATACTCTCCTTTTGATGCATAATCATATTTTTGAAAGCGGTGCATATCATTCTTATTTTCTTTCATGTGATTAAAGTTCCACCGTTTGCTCAAAGTATTTTTGTCAACCACATTAAACGCTTCAGGAAAAAAACAAACAGCTAATTTAAGCGAATCAATTTATGTCTTAGGTGTTCTCTTATCTGATTTAATTTTGTAATACGTATATCCATGGGTTGTGAATTTGATGTTCATTTAATAGGAAATAAGACACCGAAAAAATATTTATATCTTCATTAATCAATTCAAATTGAAAAAAGCATGTTATACCTATAAAAATTAAAAGCTCTTAGTTCTACTCGTGGAAGAAAATTTAGTTCTAACTTGCACGTAAAACAATTTTGAAATCAGTTCTTTAATAAAGTTCAAACTTGAATTGCAATTCTGATTGCAGACTTCAATCGTATGTAATAGACGTTATGTAAAATTTACGTCACGAAATTTGCTCCTATAACTGGATCAATCGAAGTTGCGATTTTGGTTAAAACTTAATTCCGTGTTAATCTACCAGGGGCCGGATTCACCAACATAGAGAGTTGAGGAGATGAGAGTTCTTAGCTCTCCACTCGGGAAATTTGTATTGAGAATTACCAAATGGAATAGAGAGTCCACTCAACAGAACTCTCGATTGTTTTAGTTGTGGAGAATTAAGAAGAGTATTTCTCAACTGACAGTATTGTCTGTTTTTGTTTTGCTTTGTCAAGGTATCTAGGTGCATAGGGATTTTTAAATTAAATTATGGATTCACCGCATATCTTGGCTATATTTACAAAAACAAATTATGGAAATCCTTGCAATATTTACAGAGAAATATGGTTGTGGAAATTCACCTTCCATGAGAAAAATGTTCACAACTGAGTACTAATGGATGTGAAACAAAGAACGGAAGAAATATATGCAAAATATGTATAGGAACTGGTGTCTATTTGACACAAGTGCGAAAAATCCGTCTTTCGGTGGTAAAAAATCAGTTGTGTCGTTAAAGTTGTCAAAAACAACCTACACCACTCGGTTACCCGTTCCTTCCGCTTTAATTTGATACCAAACATGACGTGTTTTGAACAACACCCAATGAAGGGAGGTACCCCCCCCCCCCCCATAAATTGTTCACCTATATTTTTGTACTCTAGACCCCAAGTCAGTAGGAAAAAAAACCCCAATGCTTTACGACCCTCCTATACAGTGTTAGTCGTCCTTCTCACGTTTTCCCTAACTTCCCAAGTATGTTAGAGAATCGCAAATGTAGAGTTAGGGAGTTTTAATTAGGGAAAACGAAAATTTTCATCTCCCAAACTCCCCAACTCTCGTATTGCAGAATCCGGCCCCAGAGATAGAAGACTTTCATTTACATATTTCCCCATATTTTTTTTTTTTTTTTTCTGAATGGTAATTTGACATTTTCCTTAATATTAGTGTATTAATTTATACAATGTATACAATTTGTGCATTCATTCATTGCTTCTGTTGAAGTTTTTCACCATATCCATTCTAAGGAAAACACCAGCGATTTTTGCGTTAAAAGATCTAAGATAATCTGCAGATTTGTACCTACTTGGCTTGTTAAACTAATATTTCGTTGTGAAATATGTACCTGTATTTCATTGAATCTGTGAATGTTTTGAAGATATTCACTTTGTAGCCCACAAACTCTTATCAAATGAAATTTTCAATGCTGGCTTGAAAATCCAATACAAATTGATGTTAGTACAAGCATTGAATTGCTGTAATATACGAATCTTTTGGTTACATCCATCTTAGTAAGATAAATACGATTTTCTCAGTTGCGCAAGAATTTTCGGTGAACTATCCCAATCTCAGTTCCCCATTTAGCCACAATATACGAACACAGCTTGCAGCTAACTACCAACTGCGACATTTGAGAATTCAAAATAATAAAACACTAACTTTTTGTTAAAACAAGATTATCTTTATATTTAGGCAATGTCAATGGTAATTCCCAACAAGCAGAATAATAAATAATAGGTAATCCCAGTCATACAGAGTCTGTATTGCAAACCTAACTAATAAATTTTCGTGGAACCAATTTATAATTCACAAAAATTTGCAGACATTATAAAATGAAAGTGGTTAGTAGTAGTAGATTTTGATATATAAAATATGGGTCTCACCAAAATGCATCAGGTATGAAATTCTGGGTTTTATTTATCTGTAGTTCAATGTACCGTTATTTTTCTGATTGTAATAATATTTGCATATTTGCCCTCTGACTAGAATTCAATGAAAACTTTTTTGCAGCCCGGTAAACATGGAACTCAGAGTTTTGTAAATTCGGATTAGTAAGAGTGTACTGTATTTTCAAAATGATTTCATGTTTTATACAATAATTTTTCTTATTTCATTTTAAATAAATATTTATGAAAACATGACAATATATACTTTTATTTTTAATTGAGAAAAAATATACAACAAAAAAATAAAACCAAAAAAATCATGTTAGGATGAAGTGAGCGATTTGATTGTATGGAGTCAGGAGATTCAAGTCTCATCAGAGGAAATTCGTCAGACAGCCAAAAAATTGTGGAATTTCAATAATTTTGATAATTTACTAACTTAAGTTGTATGTCTTTGTGTATTCCCATTCAATAACTTAAGACAATTTAATTCAAAAATATGAAAAATTATAACTTTAAATCTTTTGTAAATTTTTACGTGCCTAAGAAGACGAAAACTTTTATATATGTAAATGTTTGTACGTTGATAAAATTGCCAGATTAATTTAATTTTTTTTTTCTAATTCAATTTCCTTTTATTATGGCATCACAAATAGTAATAATGATAAAACACAACTAAAAATGAATTGTTAATAATAACTTATTTGTTGACATCACAGAATTTTATGTATATTTACCCTTGATTTGATAAAAAAAAAAAACACAACTAAAGCAGGCCTACATAATTTCTTTTTTCTTTTTTTCTTTTCTTTTTAAATCCCCACTAAGCCATCGTATTTATAGCTTTTAGTAAAACAAAAACTTTTTGTTCTGTCCATTGGTACAGTATTTTTGTATTAACTATAATTAGTATGTTCAAATTTTCGTTCGACGATTTTATTTTTATGCATTTATTTATACTTAACTCTACCTACATGATTTGCAGCAGTTAATATTAACTCCGAGGTCTAATTTATATACATAAATATGTATCTAAATCAGTAAAGTGACCAAGAAACAACAAATGAGATTACTAATTAAGTTATATAATCTGAGAAGTAGGAAGAAAAACAACTCAGAAATAAAAAATAAACAAAACCTTTACTGAAAAATGTATAATGATAAAGAAAAAAGCAAAAAAATAACTGACAAAAAGTAAAAAGTGCGTTTATAATACTAAAAATAAATAATTATAATTTTTCGACGTAAAGCAAAACGAAATAAGGAGTAAAAATCAAATAGTGCTGACAAAAAAATATTATTACCTTTCTTATTTAATTGCGCATTAGTTTAATTGATATGTATACATAATATACGAAAACAAAAACACACTATACATAAAATATAAAGAAAAAACATATATTGTATTTATATATTTGTATTATGTAGTTTTATTTAATATTTCGTGTAATATTTTTTTTCTGTTTACTTTTTTTTATTTTTTATTATTAAGAATATTTTTTTAAGTTATTAAGTTCAAAAGTTTATTTTATACAATGATTATTTTAAAATTTTGTTTTATTTGAATGAAAGAAGAGTATACAATTGGTAATAAAGAAATAGAAAAAAATAATTGAAGAAAACAAAACACCTTTTTTCGTCATCCTTTTGTTTTACTGTGTCCACCCGCTCCTCGTCTTTTTATAATCAAACTTAAAATGGAGTTTTTATGGTAAGAGTATACCTTAACCTTCAAAATTATTTTTATAGTATGTTCTAGCAAAAATTATTACATGAAAGCGGTCAACAAGTACATGTTATTTACATTCTGTTAAACCATTGATGACACAATAACTAGATGTCGCATGCAATTCCAGAGCAGAGTATAGAAATTTTATATGACTGTTGGTACATAACGGAATGGTGGACTACAGCATTTGAAATGATGCATACATCGAATGATTCATATTTTCTCACATCTGCCATGTTTAGAAGCTATATTAAATCTATACAAAATTGCTGTTAAAGTAACATTTGCTCTCGGGACGCGCTAAAGCATGTTGTGGTCTATTCCGGAATGGATTATCCATATATATATATATATACGCATAATACGAAAAATAATAAGAAATTTTCCAAAGTCTAACGACAATAATAAAAAACAAAAATAAAATTGCATACATACATACATACGAAATTGAAAATTCCTTTAGCATTACACTACGTTATTTTTAGATAGTCCGATAGTAGAATAAACAAAGTAATGATCAACCCGTTCTGTATTTTGTACTAAATTTGTTTCTCTGAAAAAATTCCAATTGGCCTTGTGCGTATTTGACATCGATTTTCTGATTAGGACTCCGTATATCACGAATATTAAAACTAATCACGATCCATGATTTTAATGCTTTTTAAACATAGAATTCAAATGTGACCCTCAAAAGCCCACTTAATTATCGTTTGTCATCGATTATTTTGGGTATAGTTTTAGTGACTGTAGGCAGAAATTTTCGAGCTTTCCGGAGGTCATACATTTTAAAAATTCTTAAATTGCATGCATTCAGACAGGTATTTGTCCTCAAGAATTTATATTTTACTTCAAGAAATTTTAGTTTTCTAATTCTTTATCAGCCCAACTTGTCTGTACCATTTTACGAATGATTTCATATTAAAACTAGAGCTATACACACATAAATCTAATCATTAGATTTTCAGTATGAATTACTTTAGTTTGTTTTGATTCCAGAAATTTCGAAGTAAAAAAGAAGCATTACCTTGAAGACAATACTTAATACAATACAATACAAAAATGTTTTATTGAGAGACCTTGGCAAAGGCTACGTCCTTAAACGATGGGTACATAGATCGACAGTGGTTACTTAATTATTAGCATGAACATTAGCGAACAGTAAAAAGAAGGTAAATTAAATAGTATAACACTTAAAGCGTTAACAAGGTACTCAAGTAGGTAGGAACAACACATCTCAAAGCCAGACATGGCAACTTAAGATATAAACATACAAAGGTTTTTTTATAGCTGTTGGTTCAAATCCTGACTATGAAATGAACTAAAGACTGTTAAACAGATTCTAAACTTCAATTGGGCCAGATTCAGGCCTTGAATCAGTTTAATTACACTGTACAGCTAATACTTTAATTGCAAAGAGAGATAAAGAGATAAATAATCAAAGGAGTACTTTAGATTAATAACATCGATAAAAAAAATAAAAACATACAAAAACAGAAATAAATACTCCCAAAGACGCTTACAACAATAAAACCGATATTTGATCATCAAAAGCAATAAGATACAACAGTCGAAACAATACAGGTACCAATTTACAGTACCAAATACAGAATACAACTTAAATCTAACCAGTTACAATCAGGTAGCTTTGGATTATTCATAGTTAATCACACTAGCAAGTAATAAGAGATATCAAAACTAACACAATATAACAGCATCAAACCTTAACACTTAATACTCAATAAAATCGGACAACAACCCCACTATTAGTATAAGACAGTCTTGAGCTTCACCAAATCAAATGAGAATATTCGAATTATCACAGCCAATTAAGCCACAAAGACCTGGTCAATTCAACCTTAACACTAAGAAATAAATACCTACTGTAGACACACCAGAGTAGTCAGGCCACCACTGAAAGAACTATCGAAGCAACATGTCATCACAAGCAAGACCGAGGGGCAGAGGGAAGATTCAGAGCTTAAAGCCACCAGGAACTCATAGTTTCGAGGACCCCGTCCCTGAATGAGCTCATGTAAAGTGATTCCCTAATCTCCTTGGGGAGAGATTTCCAGATGACCACACCCTTAGAAAAGACCATTCTTCCACCCAACTGAGTCCGCACTCGACCTATCTCTAGTACTCCAATCAAACTTTTCGCTAATGTAAAGAGGCATCAAGCCAGGTCTAGCACGAAAAATAAAACAGAGAGTTCTGAACTCAAGAAACTTAGATAGAGTGCAAGATAGAAATTCCTCCGCTAGAGCAGACACATGCGCCCACCTATTCAGACGATAGACATATTTCACACAAGCATTAAACGGATGAGACAATTTCGAGATTGCAAGGGCAGGAAAAAGGTAGACAGCAGGATCCGCATACAGAAAATGGGGAAGAATCATGCTTGCACCAGACCAGCCCGAATCGCCTCAGGGAGATAAACCGACGCAGCATAGAGCGTTCGAAGACCAAAATAGACTTGCGAGTAAATACGGTTAATATGGGAACCCCAGGTGAGTCTCTGGTCCATCAATAGCCCAAGATTCCTCACTGGATCTGAGGAGATTGGAATACCCTGATCCAGAAGAGGTATGGGAGAGAGAGAAGCTTAAGAGACAGCAGTATGCCCACTTGTATATATTATTGCTTACGTCTTCTCAGGATTTAGATCAAGACCATTAGCATTTCACCAATTAGAAACTCTGGAGAGAATTACTCCAGCATAGATTTGTAAGTCATCAGCATAAAGATGAAAATGTGCACCATGTAACTTCAAAGTGATATCATTGAAAAAGACTGAACAAGAGAGGAACCAATACCGCCCCTTCCGGCACTCCAGATAAAACCAACTTAGGAGAGGACATTCTCCCATTGGACACCACAGTCAACGTTCTTTCATTTAAATAGCAGGAGATTAACCTACATGCAGAAGAGGAGAAACCAAATTAACTTCGCAGCTTATCAACCAGAAGCACATGCGGGACTGACTCAAATGCCTTTTTAAAATCAAGGAGAATATGAATGACATCATTCCCTGAATCTCAAAGCGAACGAATATCTGAGACCACCATGTAAGAGCAGTACAAGTGGAGTGTATATTCTTGAAGCCAGACTGGAACCTCGAAAGGAAATTATTTATGATAATGAGCTTTGTGATTTGGTCAGTCATCAATGAATCAAATGTCTTCGAGATCGAGGGTAAGACAGTGATTGGTCTCCAGTCACCCACCGAAATTGGCGAGTAAGTCTTAGGGATCGGAGTGATGTGGCCAAACTTCCAGCAGATCGGGAAGTATGAACATGTGAGGAACTAGTTGAATAATTGGATAATTACTGTTATTAAATGAGGCAGGATAATTTTGAGGAATTCGATAGGAACACCATCATGCCCCACAGCATTAGACTTAATTCGTGAGAGAGCAAAAAGAACTTCCTCCTCGCTAATATTTCGGAAAGTAAAGCCATCCCCTTTAGTCTAAGTTGCAATACCACGGTCAATATTGTGAGAATGTCCAAGTACAGGTCTACGGGTGCAAGTAGTCAATGCGGAATGAATGAACTCACTAAACTCCACCGGATCAATACACGAACTCGTTCCAGTCTTGGATCCAATGCCCAAACTCCTAAATTTCTCCAGTTAATTGGACCCTCGAAGCTGTGCAGTGCGAACTCTCTGGCCTTAACTCTAATGAGATGACTTGTCGCATTTCGAAATCGCTTGAAGTCTCTGTAAGCCTCATCAGTTATCAACTTTTCCCAAGCTCCATACACAATATCACGCATCTGACAACTGAGCCGTATATCTGGTAGTAAGAAGATCTTGGTCATCAAAAGTTTGGATCGAATCGATTTAAGTGGTACATATATGGTGAAGACAGTCTATATAGCCCTAGTAAATAACTGTGCTGACTCCTTCGGATCGGGAAAATTAAGCATTGTGGTCCAGTCAGTCCGCAGTATGTCGGCTTCAAAAGCATCAGGCTAAATCGCTGCAAAATTTCTGAAAGTGGACCACCGAAAGGTTTAGCACAAGGGTGATCGAAAGAAGCAAACACAGCCTCGTGGTCAGAAACTACAGGAGCCTGCCCAGATCTGATGGAACGAAAGTCGGACGATGAGATCATAAGGTTCAGAGCAGTCGCTGAAGTAGAGCTATAACGAGTTGCGAAACTGTTAAGCAGCAGCATACAACGTTCAGAGAATAGATCTTGCACTAAGACCCAAATTACCACCAATATCAGCATTCGCTACCTATAAAAACCCTCGACTATTGATTGACTAGATTATTCAAAAAGGAATCAAACAGGACCAGACTGTAGTCAGAAAAGGTGTGGTGTGGTATTGTCGTCCCAAGCCATAACAAGCAGAACCTCCCAACTATTGTCAAGAGCATGAAAAATGATCTTAGTTTGGAGTGTTAACGACATAAACCGCCACTCCACCACCCACACACGGTTCAGCCTATGTAAACAGTAACCAGGAATTTCAAGCATTTTGTCAGTGTGGTGGGGCTTAGTCCAAGTTTCGCAAATAAGCATAGCTGTACCGAACAATATGCCTGATAAACAAGAGAAAAAGTTCTAATTGGTCTGAGACCAATAATACTATACCTAGATGAAAATAAAAGTTAAATAAAGTGAAAACCCAAAGTTTTGTATGGCAACGCCAAGTGTCCGATTTAGTCAAGTTTTGAGATATTAGTTACCATTGCCTTAGACAAACTTAATATAAGTATAGTATATTAAGTTTATCTAAGCCATTGCTATGAAAACACCATGTACCAAACTTCAGCTCTCTACGTCGACGCTTTGCAGGCAGTGCCCAAATACAGGGTGTCCCGTATGTGGTGTTATACCCGAAGGCTATGAATAGGTCACGCTTAGCCAAACAAAGAATTGTATTGCTGTGGGAGGGGGGAAATCCTAATTGTTTCCGAGATAACGGAAATTAAGATATTTGCGTATGTTTTTATGGGTCAATCTGTAACTTCAGAACATTACACCCCTATTATGCTGATTTAAAATTTGTTAGATTTAAAATCGTTGGACCTTTCTAATAGTAGTCTATAAACTTTTTCTCTGCTCTTCTCTGTTTTGAAGTTATGGCTCAATAAACTTTAAATTTTGGTTTTTCAATTCCGTTTTTTTTTATTTAACAACTATTTTCATCAAAAAACACTTCAACTTCAACTTTTCATACTGGATTTAAGAAGCCCAAAGGCTTGTCTTTGAAATGACTCTGTACTCAAAATGTAACTCTTTCTGCGTGTTTCGCACTTTTTCTTAAGCATATCCAGCGCCCAAATCAAAAAGCTTCCCTTTGGGCTTCTTAAATCTACTGAGAGATTGATGATGATGACATGTTTTTTGCAACGAAGTAAGAACTAAAGGAGATGCAAATGAGAAAATATCACGCAACGTTGCCATATTGACGATGTTATCGTCATTATGACGATTTCTGTATCGAGAAATATTTCAAAATAATAAGAAAATTCTTAATTTCTGCAACTTTTGATATTCTCGAAATTTGTTTTTAAAATAAGAATATTACGTCGACGAATTCTGAAAATGATTTGGATGATTTTGATATGAGTCCATGGACTCATAAATAATAGTAATAAATAAATATTAATACTAAACTGCATCAGTCACTCCGTAGCATTGTGCTCATCCTATGCGGGCTTTAAACTGCCTTCTGCAGTAAAGCAATGGTACGTAATATTTATAACTATGTTTCAAACAGCCCAAAAAGAAGTCCACAGTTCAAGGATATAGGTACTCATCCTTTTAGATTACAATCCTAAGAAATTATTACACCTATCTCAAACGAAATTTGCTTCGTAAAACCAGAATGTCTAAAAATTAAACATATTTAGCTTAATACATTTCTAATTTCCACATAACTTGCGCAATCGTGAAGAAGTTTATTTAGGCATTTTTGTCAATAAGTTAGCACTATTCAATATATACATATATGTATAATCAAGACATTAATAGTTTTGTTGACAACTGCGTATTGTTTTATATTGAATTATGCGAACAAATTTGCAAACCATTTGATTTTACAAATCCAATCTTATTTCGTTAATCGATCCGGTATTATTTATTGCCCTTAATTCGTGTGTTCTCAAGTCTTATTTTTCATGAAGGATATAAATAATGCTAAGGTATCTGGACTATAAGACCATATTTACTTTTGATGAAAGTGTTAACATATCAGTCGAACATTTTTGGAAACATATTTCCAATTTAAAACAAATGACGGCTGAAAGTTATTTCCAAAACTTGAAAAATGTGTGTCTCCACTTTTAACTCTTTGAAATTCGTCAACAATTAATGTCGAGCGTATATTTTAATAATTAATAAATTAATAAAAATATAACTCGCAATCCAGTTTATACAGATTCTTTACAGGAAATTTTATTTACGCGAGATTATATGAATTTAAATTTATATAAAGATTTACTTAACAAATTTAACTCTACAATGTTCATAAAAAAATTCATTGGTATTATATTTGGTGATATTATTTTTTGCCAATTTTATTCCTAAAAATATTAGTTAAGCAACTGTTAAGTTTAGTTTTTCATTATATATTTTGTTATTATTCTCATTTGTTTTCGTTCTCTTAAGTGAATAAGACAAAGGATGCATTGCATTTAATATGTATGACGATTTTTACTTCCATTTGACGATTTTTTAACCCGCAACTGCCGATTTAAAATTATATTTTCTGACAACCCTGATATCACGTACCCATTTCTAACACATTGACACTGATATAGTTTATACATAAGCGCCATAAAATTTGTACACCTGTACACAATTTTCATATACTCAAAAGTATTACTGAATTTGCAAACCTGAACATAAAAAAATGAATAATTAAGAAGAAAAGTTCAGTGGTAAAAAGTTTGTGAGTGATATTTGTTTCGTGCCCCTACGGTCATTTCACGGGTTTTCCTTCGTCAATGCGCCAAGCCCAAAACAAACCAAGCCTAAGTATGGAATTGACAGCGAAAGGCTGCTGAACTACAATAGACGAATACGTAAGTAATTTATTTATGTAAAGCGAACGCACCCTTAATTTAACAGGTGTACACAAATTAACTTTAACTCGAGTGAGGGGAACTTTCGTTAAGTTTAAATATCCAATTTTCCGTAAGTATAGTGCGCTAAGAATCGATCATTCCGTAAGAGCGCGATGTGTCAAACAATTACATTATTACTAAATGATTGAAAGTGCAATGTAAAAATCAAGATGGAATGCAAATGGTACTGCGAATTAATAGAAAGCACAAATCTTCAATTAAATCAATTTTAATTTTAATTTTTTCACTTTTACCACTTTTTTAAAATTAAAAAAATTAAATATCAAGTTAATAACTCTTACGGAATGTGATATATATTTAGGCTAAAAATATCAATTTTTCGTAAGTAAACCTCAGTCTCGTTCAATTACGTAAAGTGATTTAATTCTATTGTAGCTCATCCTGAAGATCAAAAATGGCGGAATGAAACATACACAAATGCAGGTCAATTTTGGGTACGCTCATGTACACGGAACGTACATATGATAGCATCTCCTTTAGTTAGTTAAATAAAAAAAAAACAAGTTTAAATTTCGATATTTTAACTTTGTTGAGCCATAGCTTTAAAACCGAGATGAGGAGGGGATAATTTATCTACCATTGGAAAGCTGCAACGATTATAAATCTAACGAATTTTAAATCATTATAGGGTGTAACGTTCAGAAGTTACAGGGTGATCTATAAAAATATACTCAAATATTTTAAGCCCCGGTATTTTCCGAAACTGTTAGATCGCTCGTCTAAGTATGACCTTCATAGTCTTCAAGTTTTATACTACTTACGGGAAAATGTATGGCAATCGTACCAAGGAGTTGTCCGATTTGTCCCATTTTCGATCTTAAATTTACTTTTTAATAAAAAGCCTGTGTGAAAAATTTCAGCGCTATAAGTAAACGCGTTCTCGAGTTATCGTGAGGACGGACATGTAAAAATCAAAATAACTTTTTATATTATGCGTGGTTGTCCAAACCATTTTGCTCTACCAGCATTATTTCTCTGCGTTACATAAATAGCTGACAGTAACCATGATGATGATGGACACTTTATACAATTTTTTTATAACCGACATGGTTTGTGAAAATTCGAAAATCTCGAAAACAGAATACACAAGAAAGCGCCAATATGTCTCGCTCAACTTCTCTATTAGAGCCATAACTTATCCACCAAAATTATCCGAAACGGACATATTTTGAACACCACCTCAATTTAATCGTACAAATATCTTCTGGGAAATAGTTTAACCTTTATCTAGTTTGGAGAATAAGCTTCAATTTGGATTATCTCAAGATAATCTATTGTATAACAATCATCCAAGAATACGGTCCTCAAGTTCTGCCTCTGGATCTGCCTCTAAATAAATATAATACCTGGCATTCAAATGTAGCTGTCATCTTCTTAGGTAACCAGAAAATTAAGCTTATCGGTTATAGTTCTTTTAATGTCATGACACCGAGCTGTATTTACCTTGAATAACAATTAAAACATTGACTTGATATTCAAGTCAAGGTCAAAAGTCAAGATTTTTCTGTTTGCTGACTGTCAATAATATCAACTAAGCTTTAAGCAAACGAGTCGCTGCAGATTAGCTTCGTCTTGAGCTTGATAAAAAAAAAATTAACATTAAACATGTAAAAAAGTTAGAATTGGTCTAAGACCAAAGTCTTATGATACCCTGCCTAGATGAATGCCCGTACGAAATTTCCTACCCATCTGTGCACGTTTGATTTTTGAAGTGTTTTTCGCATATATTTCTAGAACAGCTCGTCGGAAAATGATATAGGATTTCGTGATCGTTTTCACAGTATACGTAAAAAACATAAGAAACACCAAAAAGGGCTTGTCCGATTCAGGCCATTTTTGAATTTGCTTTTACTATGAAAACTCCATGTACCGAATTTCAGCTCTTTATGTCAACGCGTTCTCAGTTAGTGTCCAAAGATATAGTGAAAAACGAAATTTATGTATGGCAACCCCACGAATGAATTGCCAGATTTGTCTCATTTTCGAACTAAATTTTACTTTTTTTTTTAAGTTCGTGTAAAAAATTTCAGCTCTCTATATATACGCCTTCTCTAGTTATCGTCCGCACCGCACAGACAGACAGACGGACGGACGGAAAGAAGGACATGCAAAAATTAAAATAACTTTTTACTGTTTTGATTATTTTAAATCAGTCGTAACTTATTAATGTCTTTAATTTTTTTTTTTTTGCAGTAGTAGTACACTATAATATTCATGTTCCCAAAAATTTATCTCTTAAGTACTGCAGAATTTCTTTGTGTACATATATATAACAATATTTTGCATTTCATTTATTTGTGCATAAGGGGAGGAATACAAACATCATGCAAAACAACTAAAAAAACGTCAAGTAACAAGTTAAGGAAACTAATTCGGACAGGTTAACTTCGTTTTCACCTAACTCGTAAATAGTTGAGCTTTTTCGTGATGCCACTAGTTGTTACAACACGACAAAGGCTTGGATTCAAACAGTCCTTCAGATCATTACACTTAACTATTATAGGTACTATCTCAGCTTGCTCTCAGAAATGTGAATTAGTGTAGAGCTTGACACGGAAGACATTACAAACTGTTATAACTGGATGACGTCGAAGAAGATCCGTATTCGCATTGTATTTAAAAGAATTGAATAAAGTTAGTTCGTTGAGTATAGTTTATGTAAAATCGAAGTCACCTCAATCGAAACCCATTATTTGATGGACTTGTAAACCTATTATCTTGGCAATCGTTCGATGGTGGGGATCGTATATGTATAATAATTGAAATTGTTAAAATATTTTTACAGCAGGAATTAGGAAATTTGCTAATGACTTGCCCATGGCTTTCTCCATAAAACGTACTTTTCAAAATAATCCTACGTGAAACATACACTGTTCACCTTCAGATCCAGTATTAAAAGATCTGGATTGTAAGACAGACCCATATACTATTTACCAAGATCTGTCAGATATGGAACTGCATATGGACTGTATGTTAAGATCAAAAAGAAATTTATTGCAATTATTCAATTAAATTAATGCACTTGTTGAGAGAAAAAAATTGTCGCAAATGAAACTAATAACAAAATTAACAGATTTCTCATTGGAACTTTATGTCTAACTCATTTCCACCGTAATTACTGTAGAAATCCGACAAAAATTTTCAACGAGTTTAATACGCGAACTAACGTGAAATCAGATCTTAATTCAACCCACTCATTTAGTTTTCTTTAAGATTTCGTTTTTTATTAATAACTACCTCATTTTTGCTTTATTATTACCTTGTCATTAATTTGTACAATTCTTCAAAGGAAAATTTTACAAATCTGAAAAGGTTTTGGTGTTTTATTGTTTTTTCATTTGTTTTTTACAATTTTAATTAATTTAACCGAAAAAATAAAACACAACAAACAATTACAAAATTAAAATTAAAAAAAAAAGTAATAAATAAAACAAGTACTTCCATTATATAAAACAGAGGGTTAAAATTACATAATTTTAAAAATAAAAATGTATATGAAACAGAAGAAAGTAATAAGATTAGATATAAATATCAAGTTCATATGACAATATGTAGAGAAGATGAAAGTGTTGCGCGATATTGTAGTTAAAAATTATAAATAAAATTATTATTATTATTATTATATATACATATATATAATTATACAAGATTATTGAGCCATAAGAAAAGACACTGTAATAATTAGCAAGATTGATTAAAGTATAATATTGTAATTAAGTTAATATTTATGATGTAGCTTTTTATCAAATTTTTAAATATTATCCCCTCGAAAGTGGGATATTGTAATAAGTTTTATAAAGACAAAATATGAAGAGAAATATTTGAAATAATTGTAAATGAAATAGTTTCCTTTTTGTACTTTTGTGTAAGTATGCACGAATATAATTTCTTCTCTTTTTGTATAGAATTTCACATACGAATTATCAATCCTTAATATTGTAATGCAAAAAAAAATCTATTCGTTGCGGATCATGAAAAGAGTTATTCAAAACATATGTATAAATGCAAGTTATTAATTTTATCTCATAATTTTACTATGTTTAAAAATAATTGACTCTAGTACATTTTCGTATTGAGAAATTCCAAACGCCCTGTGGGTAAGCTTCCGCATTTGGCATTATATGGACCTATTGTCGACTATGATCCCAATACGTCCGATACAAAGCATTCCAATGAACACGTTAGGATAGAATAATTTTTTTAAATTTGATGAGGATAATCAATTGCTTCCTACGTAGAAGATAACAAGGGAGAACATCTTATTGTTATAAATGTTTTATGTAAATCTCCGTTTTTTAGTCAAACATGAGACTTTTCTAAATTCTTTAATTTTTTAAAATAATTATTAATGATTTGGAAACAAGTATTGAGCTTCATTGCATTTCACATCACAAAATATTTTGAGTTATTCATGGTATGGATGGATAGATTGGAATGAGGTTGAGAAACCTATGGGGGTCTCTGGAACGTAGGCCACCAAAAGACACAGTATTCACCCTCCAGATCCATGAGCAGTTACTTATAAGTCCCAGTCGGACGCTCTTACAAAGTTTAGTAGGTGGTGTGAACCAAGGAATATATAGCGCTTTACGTATCCTCTGCATACAGGATAATCATTGACACTAGAGTTTTCAGGGTAGGTTTGTTAATTCTCAATAGCTTTTCCGTTAAGTTTGGATTTGGTATACCCCACAGTTCCTTTGTAGTTCTACCGGAAGGATCATCTAACCTAAGACGATGGCAGTCGGTCAAGCCAATATTTTGGTACGAGTACCCCGTTATACTGATAAAGAGAATTCAGGGTGGTTTTACACTTCAAAAACAATTTAGAGGTCGTAAAGGGCTTTAACAGAGTCTTGAAAGCCGCTTGGCAGGTGACAATCACCTTGTTCTCAGTGGTTGAGTTGAGGAGATACCTGCCCGCTTCAATGATGGCCTTTTGAATTCCACTTGGAAAACCGTAACGTATTTGTCAGGGTGTATGACCAGAAAACGTCTGCTCCGGTGTTTTCTTCTAATTTGGAGCCATCTGTGGGGATAATAGGGCCTGCGAATGGCTGAAGCACAGATTGTTATTCCCATTCTGCCTTAAATAAAATTTTCGATTTGAAGTTGCCTTTCAGCATAGTCTCGAGGAGGTGATCGCTGTCTCTATCGATGTCAGGTACGATTGATTACACAAATTCAAAGATGAATCACCCGCGGTGTGAGTCCCCACTTCTTCCCTATAGTTCTGCGACAGATTGCGATGGCTAGAAAAGCTTTGTTCGCTCTGTCCTCTAGGTGAGGTTTCCAGTTAAACTTTTTATTTAGTATAATGCCTAGGTATTTTACCTTGTCCTTAGCTCAAAATGTGTGATGTCAATAGAGGGCAGGTTATATCTAGGAGTGTTCCTTTTCTCAATAAAAAGACTCAGATCGGTTTTCAGTAGATTAATGCACAAAAAGAAATCCGCAGCACAGTCTCTGACTAGTCGGATCGCGTTGAAATTCTGTGTATAATGTATTGTATATACATTTTTATAGGAAAGACAGAGAGAGGAGAGTATTGTGTTCTCTGTACCGTATTTTCATATACATTTTCACAATATTTCGTCACTAATGGCAGAACGTGGTTCGTAATGGGAATATCTTGTATCCTATATACCTTGGCATAGGCCCTTATGTCAGATTTTGTAAAGAAGTCAAGTAGAAGATTTAGACGTTTACTATCACTATAGAATTTGTGTCTGAAGAGACAATATACCTAGTTCGTTATGTAATAAGAGATACAGACAGCCTTGCAATTTCAATATTGCAATTTTCGCTAAACCACAAGTCTGTCTCTATATACTGAGAAACAGCTCGGTATACGCTCGGTGTACACTCAGTAAGTAGTACATTGGAACTAAATATTGAAATTGCGAAAAATGTAAGCGGTAGACGAGTTTAAGTCAAATTTTTTAATATAAAATCATTTATTTTCAGAAATTTAAATATCATTTCATTTTTTCATGTTTTTTTATAATGATTTCATACATGCAGTACTGTCTCTAAATATTTATGACATTAAACGACGACCCCGCCGGCGTCGACGTTGTTAATGTAACCCGGCCATAACATTGTAAACTTGTCAAGTTGAAATGCCTATTTCGTTTTTATTTTACATATAGCAAGTAATTTCACAATATTTGGTGGCATTCTGTACGTGCGCGGAACTTTCTTAAGTCAAATGACAAATTAAATGACAAATCAAGTGATAAATGAAATGTATGTTCTCTAATTAATTGCTCAGAATCGTGAGCCGCAAGTGTCTCTGAAATTTTATATTGCAATTGACATAATAGCAAAATCAATATATCAATATTGAAATTGCAAATCTGTCTGCGATGTTCATGCGCGAAGCATACTATTGTCAAAACATTTTTTACACATTTTCATTAAAACTAAAACAGATCCGTCAATGAATAGAATTTTATATATCCATCCTTATATGTATGTATTTCAATTAAAAGAAGGAAAAGAAACAAGTCTTAAAATTATCCCCAAACTAGTTAGCAGATTTTTCTTCGCCAAATAAGCAATATATAAACTATATACATACCTACCAAAAATAGAGATTTTAGTAACTACTGGAAGAACTAATCATCACACAAAGGAAGCATCACATGTACGGAAAGAAAAATTATTAAATAGGAAAAATAAACAGATTCGCATTAATATGTATGTAATACAAATCTTTGTTGAATTTTGTGCTTACCATCACGAACATGAAACGTCATGTATTTCGAACATGAACAATTTTACAACATCAAAGAACTGATTTTTCTAATAGACGGTAAAAATAATAAAGAAAAAATATATTATAAAATACAAGCGAAATGTGAAATGCATAGAAAATATATATATATATAACAAAAAACTAATAATAAAGAGCAATTAAGTAATGTCAATTTTATGTTTTTGGTTCCCTTTCAAGGAGAATTACTCATAATTGTACCTCGTTTAAATGAGATTTGAATTCGTAAGATTAGCTTTACATTGGGTATGACGCTCATTTATCTAACACCGGGTCTATACAGGCTTTTTTATAGTCTTTATAACACTATCTGCCAAAAGACCAGTGTGGACCACCTGGACGCTGCCGGTTTCTTGAAGGAACTTTCGTTGTCAAGGCAGTTGAAAAGAAAATGGCAGATTTTAAATTAAAAAGTGCGGACATTGTTAAATTAATAAATTTTTATCGGGAACGAGAATTGCTTTGGAGCTTGAACGCCAAATGCTACAAATGCCTTGATCTCAAAGTAGAACCGTAACGTGATGGCGACATGTCGACGTGAAAAATGTAACGACAAATAGCAGGGTGACATTTGTGATCGCCCTCTTGTCAACAGAAAAAGCCTGTGTAGACCCAGTGTAAGGATGGGAATTTTAAGCGCGTACTTTCCTCGTTTATGTAAATTCGTATTTTTTTTAGATTCCTTATTGTAATTATACGATAAATGTTATGACAAAAAAAAATGGAATGATAAAATCGTGTATAAATGATTGACAAAAATAAAGAAGCATTATTAGAAGCTATTTTAATTTTTTCATGTTTTTACATCTATTGTCTATTTCACAATTGTTGCAGCTTTTTTTGCCCTACTCCCTTACCAAGCTCTTTGATGTCAGGGTTTTGCGCTTCATTCATAAAGGCAGATGGAACCTGCTACCGAAGTACATATGTGAATTGCTCTCTCAATACCTCCAGGATGGTCTCACACCGAACTAATACCCGATTTGGTTCTAATGGTTTATTGGGCCAGGGAACCTCCCTGTGGAATTCGTTACCTGATTCTATCAGGAATACATCCTCTATTAAGCAGTTCATGGAGCTTGCCATGTTACATCTTTTAGATCTATAGCTTTTATGAAAGCATATCCTACTACTAAGTGCCAAACACAATTCCGCCGCTCCGATTCAATTCGATTCGATTCAATTCGATCCGTTACGTGCATGACCACAATTGTTCCGTTCAAACTTACCATCAGTTTTAAATTTCTCATTGAAATTTTTCCACAGTACGTCTCATATAAGCAAATTTGACATTTGTACGTATCGGATCGAAACGGTGCAATTGTGTTTCCCACAGTCCTATCCCCCTATTAAAAAAAAAAAAAGTGCTCTGCTCTGAATTCGCTGAACTTTGTTTTTTTTATATTTTTTAATTCGTATATCTTTATATTATTTTTATATTTAGACTTTACTTTACTTTGTTAATTTGTAATTTGTATTTGGATCTTTATGTTATGTGGAATTAGTTAGTATGTTATTTTATACTTTTGTTAATTTGTTCTATTTTAGTTTTGTTTATCTTATGTTATCTTATTTTGTTTTACGTTACTTCATTATACATATTCTCTTTTTCATACTTATTTAGTTTTTTGCATTACATCAACCTTAATTTAAGTCCTATAACTTTATCACTCGTTATTATTACTACAATCTAGAACAATTTTATGGAAATTATAGCGTTTGAACAAAATCAGGGCAACTTTTATATAAAAACTCCTTCAGTAAGACAAAGCAAGGAGACTGTGAATGTCGCCTGCTCTTTTTTCGACTTTGTTCATGGCTTGTATATTCCGAGGGTTACGGAACAGCACGTGCTTCTGTTTACATTCGTTTTGCTCTGAAGAGATTTTCTTATATTTTCGGGAAAAATTAGAATTTTATTTGTGAGGAACTTTACATCTCCTTTCAGCACCTTGGCGAAATTTATCTTTTTCTTAACAAATGAAGGTAATGTGACTCGATATACATTATTATGAATAGTTTGATAGGATTTTGAGGGATTCAATAAGATTTTGTCGTTCGGGTAATCCTCTACGTTCTCTTGATTCTTGTTTTTATCTCGTTGTCTAAATCGCACTACAATAATGCATAGCCAAAGTTTTTTCAACCATTCATGCAAAAGACGAAATATGACATTCAGTACGTTTACATGAATACTTGAGTACCTACTTGACTTGAAATCCACTTGAAGCTCAGGTAGAGCGGTTTATTGAATTAATTCCAATTACTTGACTTGAATTTTTCTTGAACTTAATTTTCCAATTACATAAGATGAAATTTACGCGTTGAATGAGCGTTTTCATGATATTTTGATTACTTCAAGCATACTTCAAGTATTCATGTAAACGTACTGATTATTTGTTTCTTTCTAAAAATCACGAAAAATTTTCAATTTTTTCGGCTGATTCCTATCTTCTTATTAGGTTATCTGTGATTCTACGCTGGACAAGGTTGGGACATTCATACAGCAAGTGTTGAACGCTCTCAAACTCTTCTTCGCTCATAAAGCTTCTGCAGTAGTCATTTTGTGAAGCTTGCATGCGTTCTGAATGTTTGAAAAAGAAGTGCAGTGTCTCGTGATCGTGATAACTGCAGTAAGACTCCGCATGTCCTTAATTAAGGCCATAGCTAGTTATGGTCGAAGACACATGGAACAGCATGGTGCACCATGTAATCTATTGACTGTATGGACAGTGCGTTTTGATTCGGCTAAACGGATAGCGGAGCGCTTCCAGATAGCGAAGTTTGCTGACGATAAAAAGAGAAGAAGGGAAAGAAACTGAAGTGAATGTTACAGAGCTCCGAGAAGATAAAAAAAAAGTATTGATCGCGTTTGTAGAAATCAGAAGTCGGTTTAAAGTGATTTTTTAACAATCGACAAAGGCCAGTTTACTCAAAGAGTGCATCCCGTGCTGCGTCATAACTTGCAGGCTTGGGAACGTTCTTATTGCATAACTGAACAACGGTCCATCACGAAATCATCAAGGAGACTGTGGGAGGTATCCACCCCATTATCAATCGCGGTAGGCGAACAAGCTAGCATTTGGTATTATTAATGCATTAAGCACATGCTAGCATCCAGCTGGTTCATCATCCCGCATATTGGTTTTTTTGCAATGTTCATAGCATAGCTTCTCGTATTGATTTAGCCTACGCCTTGATATATACTATTCATTAAGTACATATTTTTTTTGTAATTTGAGACGTGAGCTTATATATAGAGATATGCGCATGCTCAGTGCTTATTAATTATCTAATGTGACATTTTGCTTTATACTCATATAATTATCTGGAGAGTCAGCTACATTCAAAACGCTTTTGACTAAAAAGATACAAAGGAGAATCCATTTTCCATTACCGAGGATTGCGATGAGAGCTTGTCAGCGAGTTCGGGGAATTCGTCGCGTTGTGTTCGCATTACTCAATTGATCAGTCAGACGTAATGGAGAAGTATTAAACTTTTGATTTCTCTTCCTTCACTTTCCTGGAGCCCTCTCTTGGCATGGCTGACTGAGGTCCACTCCTCCGCTCTTTCAGATCATCATAGGGACACTGAAAAATACTGTGCCCTCAGTGTCGTTGCGTGGATGGGGCAAGCAGAAAGGAGGCAGAACATCTTCGCCTTCACTTTTTCGTTTTGGCACGAACATTTTTTGTATATGGCACGTGACAGCGGCAGGTCTTCGTGGAACCCTCCCACACTCTCCGCCAATAGCCGAGGCGAGCTAGCATGCCGCCCTGCTCTTCAACGCTGTCTACCGAGTGATCTGTCAGCTCATACTGGCAGTCTGGACTTCACATCAAGTTCAATCACTCAGCATAGTTTCATAACAAGCTGACTTGAAATGGCGCATTTGGTTAGATCTTCCCATCTGTCATTAGCCAACTTACACACTAGTAACAAATGAATTTCTTCGGCTGTTCGTTTTTCCAGGCCTCGTATATAGTCACACATTTAAAAGTTTGAACAAAATTGTGCTCTATCCGCCTTATATCGATCCTCATGCACAAACCATTCTAAACCCTCTGGAAAACAGTTTCTGTTTCCCAAAACAATGCTCTTAAAGACGATTCAATTCGGTAGTTTAGCTAAACTTGTTGTATTTTAACCTAGACAGAAGGGCAAAACCAAAAATCGCTTTACCTTTGAATTTTAATTATTAAAAATGTGCAGTAAATTACATAGAAAAATTGACAGGACCTTAATTTTAATTCACAAAATCTTGAGTAACTACATTTTTGAAAAATTTAATTATGAATGAATGATGATCATTGATTTTGTCCGTTTGCCTGAGGTATTATGAGTAATGCAGCCTAATTAACCTCATTTAAATCTATCACCCGCTTTGTGTTCATATTTCACTATAATATTATATATGACATCTTATATCACGAATAGACGAAGATCATTACTGACATTCAGGCGATCAAAATAATGCTAAGCTCCTCCTATTCTATGTAGAAATCTTTGCTGTTTTCTTCCTAAAATCGTCCTGAAGTATTCATTTGGTATAGTACTACATTTACTACAGTATCCATTATAGCGGGTTTGTTAATTGAATGGATAGCTTTAGGTGTTTCCAATTATTCTGGTAAATTAATTAAATTAGCGAAACACAATGTCCTTATTCGTTCTTGATGCAAGACTATTGGGTATCAGTACTAGATTTTCTGTATGGTATAAATAAAAATACAGAATCTGTAATCTACTTTCATGGAAAAAACTTGAGTAATTTTTAAAAATGATTCGCACGTGTTGACATCTTCATACAATAGAATACACAAAATTAACTGAATTATCGATACGATACTAACTGGGATAGAGGGAAAGTGGGTGTTCTTGTAATACTAGATTTTACCAAAGCTTTCGATTGTGTTAATCATTTTAAGCTAATTAATAAATTATCATCGAATTTTAGTTTTTCCCCTCGGCTATTAATTTAGTCTCTAGCTTCCTCCTTCGACGACCTCAGCATGTTCCCATTAATGAAATGTTCCTTTGTCTTCCGGTATACGTCAGGGTTCTGT
Source organism: Dioctria linearis (assembly GCA_963930735.1). Classification (NCBI taxonomy): domain Eukaryota; kingdom Metazoa; phylum Arthropoda; class Insecta; order Diptera; family Asilidae; genus Dioctria; species Dioctria linearis. The sequence continues at coordinate 68,521,212 of OZ005740.1, read as the reverse complement.
TCTGGTTCCGCTATTATTTAGTTTATTTATTAATGATCTGACAGATGCCGTACATGATACTAACATTCACCTATATGCCGAAGATGTTCAATTGTACACTAGCAGATCAATTGGTCTCATAGAAGACTGTATTGGACGTCTAATGAGGACTTAGAAAGAGTTTATGGCTGGGCAGTAAATAACGTTCTTATGATTAATCCAGACAAGTCTCAATGCCTTGTGATGCGCCATGACTACTTAGAAGCATATATTCCCCCCGTCTTTCTCGACGGCCGTGTGTTACCCTATGTTGAGCAGGCAACAAATTTGGGGATAAAGATCAATTCAAGATTGAGCTGTTGTGATCATATACCTTTCCTGATTGGCAAAATTTATGGTGTATTGCGGCGATTATGACTTTCTGCCCAGATTTTAAGCTGCAGCATCAACCTGGTCATACTCCATTTTTCGAAAGGAAGTTTGTTGCCGTCGCAGAACTAATGTTGCCTTTTACGACTGCATTAGATATATTTTCGGTCTTCGCAGGTTTGGTCACATCTCCCCATTCAGTAAAGATCTTCTCGGCTGTTCTTTGGAGTCACATCTAAGGCGCAAGGCACTTGTCTTTTTTATAAGTTAATGCGCACGGGTGTCCCTGATTATTTGGCTGCCCACATTTCTTTCCTTCAATAGTCGCGGCACCGTAACGTCTTGATCATGCGATTTAATAGGCGAGTATTGGAAGGCTCTTAATTTGTTTATATTGCTCGTAGTTTGAATAATTTGCCAAGTAGAGTGCGGAGTGCGGGTACAGTTGGAGAGTGAGGAGTGCGCGTACAGTTGGAGAGTGAGGAGTGCGGGTACAGTTGGAGAGTGCAGAACGCTGCCTTACTCCCATATACCTTAGTGGTGGTGGAATTGATTCTGATGATTAATAGGTAATTGAAGGGTTGTAAGTCTAAAGAGTCTAAGTGCCAAAAAATCAAAAGTCAAGATTTTTACAAAAATACGATCTTAGTACCAAGCCTAATAATATCCAAATGGATCCAAGTGCATATTTCTTTTAAAATTTACCCACGCACAGATAAAGTTTTGGCGGGGCCTAAGTGCCAACGAGCTTTCGCTTATGCTTTTTCGTTATATCTCCAAATAATAAAATTGGCAAAGTCAAGATTTTTACAAAAATACGATCTTAGTACCAAGCCTAATAATATCCAAATGGATCCAAGTGCATATTTCTTTTTAAATGTTATCCAGGCACAGATAAAGTTTTGGCGGGGCCTAAGTGCCAACGAGCTTTCGCTTATGTTTTTTCGTTATATCTCTAAATAATAAAATTGGCACTTAGACCCTTTAGACTTACTACAACCCTTCAATTATAATTATTTTATTTTATATATATTTTTTTTTGTAATTTTTATTAGAACTATCATTTTTAATATTATATTGATTGAACTATGTTTTTTGATTTTGAACTCACGCTTTTCCCTTTTTATTTTCCAATTTATAATGTACTTTAAAAGATTAATAATCTTGTGTACTTTCCGAGAATAAAATGAAATGAAATACATACCATATATTTATTAATACAACCAAGTCAGTGTTTCGACACTATTTTCAAAGACTTTACTGTTAACAAGTTTTTGGTTTTCGTCTAGTTTTGCGACTTCCCCCGAACACTTGGCATTTATATGTAAAAATATAAGATTTCTAATAATACGACACACACCTCCCGCAATAGAAAGCTAAATAGTGAAAAATTAGTGTTTACGCCATTAAAATTTATTAATAAGTGATACTTCACATAAAAAGAGTTACAATGAAACATCATTAACTATAATACGAGCTGTTTGGAAAAGTAGAAAACTTAAAATTGTGAATGTAAACAAAATATTCTGATTTTAGCGAAATTAAATATGATAAACATGAAACGTAGTTTCTCAAATGCGACAGTGTGAAAGAAGAGTATTTAGTAGCAACATCAGTCCAATCTTCTCTCATCTCTTTTAATTTGTCCACGGAATTTCTATCGTAAAACATATTCTCCAATCAAACGATCCCCATTAAAAAAAAAACATTAAAACAAAATTGGATCAAACAATCACACAATTTTATTTATTTTGGTTTCGAGCCAGTCTCAGTGTTTGCTTCCAAATCAATTTCGTTTTCCAATTTGCTCTTTAAATTATCTTTAACAATGTTTTCGGTATCCTTAAAGAACACCTTAATTATATCTTTCTTGTTCACTTTTCCCATTGCATTTCTAGGCAATTCGGGGACTATTCTCAAAATTGAAGGAATCGAATAACCAGCAATTTTATCAGAACAGAATACTTTTAGTGATTCTAGATCGAGCTCAGAATTCTCTCTTAGCACAGCGACTGTTGCTATTTTCTGACCCCATGTGATGTCTTCTAATCCAACAACTGCCACATCCTTAATATTGGGATGATTCAGTAATTGGGTTTCAACTTCGAGTGCGGATACTTTATATCCTCCAGTTTTAATAATATCAACACTAGACCTGCCAAGAATTTTGAAGGTGCCAGCATCATCATCAACACTAACTATATCACCAGTTTTGAAGTAATTACCATCGAACGCCTTCTTTGTGTCGTCTGGTCGATTGAAGTACTCTGTGAATACGTTCGGGCCTTTTACTTGTAATTCACCACTTATAGGTGTTGCCGTTGCCTTCTTAGGCGTAGTACTCTCATAAATTGGCTGCTCGATTTTAGACCAAAATCCTTTGTTGCTCTGTCCCTTGCATTCATAAAGACTTTTACCATTAGAATCAACAATTCGAACATCAACTCCTGGCAGTGGTTGACCAACTGAGCCTGGCTTTCTAATACGAACTTTATCTTCTACATAAGGATTACTTAATGCCATTCCAATTTCAGTCATTCCATACCGTTCCAAAAGTTTATGCCCAGAGATTTCCAACCATCGATTGAACACACTTTCAGGAAGGGGCGCTGAACCGGAAACCATCAATCGAATGTTTTTTTTACAATGGTTTTCAATATATTCCACCATTCTGGAATTTTTAGCAAATATTTTCTCATACTCATCAATCAAAAAGTTATAGATAGTTGGCACTGCCATAAACATGTTCACGCGCTCCTTAGCTGGGGTATTTATACTAAGAAGAGCGCTCCATACGTTGTGACTGTCATAATGATCGTGCATAATAAGTTTAGCTCCAACATTAAGAGGGCACATTAATGCGTTGATGCATCCGTGAACATGATTAAGTGGAAGCACATGTAAAAGACAATCTTTATTTGAAAATTGCCATGCATCCGTTAGACACTTGACCTGAGAATTAATGTTCTTGTGTGTAAGAACAACACCTTTAGGGCTACCCGTAGTCCCTGAAGTATACAAAATCATTGCATTCGAATTCGTATAAAAATGAGAATTCAATGATCCTTCGATAACTAGTTGTTCGCCAAAATGTAAAACATTTTCACTTTTTGGATCCAGCCAAGATATTTGGGCATCAATATCAGGAATGAACGAATGATCAATAACAATTAGAATTTTATCTAGACTTTCTGCGATAGGTCTCAAAATTGTTTCATATTCAGGAGTTGTAATAATTATGGTCGCATTTGAATCATTTATGAAATATTTTAATAGCTCAGGAGGATGTTTTGTACTGAGTGGAACTGCTAATTGCCCCGAAAACCAACAAGCCCATTGGATTATCGGATAAACTGCATCATTGGGACATAAAAATGCGACTCGAGCGCTTGCTCCACTTCCTGAAAAATAATAATTGTGTTCATTAAATATGAATTGGAAAGGAAAAATAAATAAACGATTAGCTTACCACAAAAATTAGAAATTTGAATGGAAAGCTTTTTGGCGCTTGTATATAGTTTTATATACGAGTATTCTCCTACTTCATCTTTAATTGCTATCTTATGGCCGTGAAGCAAGGCTTTCTTAAATATGGGAACAACATCGCCAAACTTTTCCTCTTCATCAAAAAACCTTTTAAGTCTGTGCAGAATATCATTTTCATCTTCAACAGTGAATTTTTTTAGCTGAAAAAGAACATATCGTTTTATATAAGCTTTAGATAAAGCTACATGCAACGAATGAATATAAAAGTAAACAAGAATTGCTAAGCATAAGGAACAATAATTTTGTGCACAACTTCTCACAACGTCTCTTACTTTACTGAGAAGTAAAATGTAAAATAAAACATATAAATAAAAGAACATTTGATTTTCACAACTATCCTGGATATGAAACCCTGAAAATATCTCGATCTACCCGAAAGAGACCACAACGAATCTACAGGAATTGTGAGCGCGAGGACCTTATAGCTAAACTACAGCAACAAAGAAATTAAGGAGTAATACAGAGGTAATTCTGGGTGTAGATAATTCTTCAGATTACATAATGGTAATTGTTTTGGGCTTATGATTGGTGCGTGAATCATGTTTTCCTACTTTAAAGAGTAACTGCACCGTATATCATTAAATTTATACGTTAATTGAAGTTTTTTTAACATTTATCTACAAATATTTATCAAGAACGCAATCAGACCACAAAAACTTGCAACAACAGTTATCTTCCTATTTCACAGTCATAGAATAACACCAATTGGACATTGGAACATTCGAAATTCCTTCAAGGGATACCTCACTTATTAACTGCTATATGCCTTACCACTGCTTCTTGAACCATAATATACTAGAGTATATAACAATAGTTTCGGTAGGTCAATGGTTACCAATCACCTTTCCTGAAATTTGGTCAAAGGGTACAACAGTCTTAAGTCTGAGAACACCAAATGCCAAGCGTATTTGTACCACTGCAGAGATGGATATATTTGACTTGCTCAGTTAATAGTTGTAAGTGAAGAAGATGCATTTTTCTCCAGTTGAATCAGATAATGAGTAAGTAAAACTCAGATTATATATTTGGTTCATTGACATTTATAACATGGGCTGCTTCATTTTCTTTTCATGTGGGACCATTTTTGTTGGCAGTGGCGTGACAATTATCATAATTACAAGTATCATTTTTGCTTTAATATTTATATAACAAGTTCAACAAATTCCAAATACACTTGAAACTATTACTTTTATTGCAAGCTTATTTCCTATAGCATCAAATATTTTTCAAACTCGATTTTAAAGGAAATCAAATTCAGGTATTTAAGTTTGTCGAACGCTAAAAGTACGTATGTGGGACAGAGAAAGGATTACAAAATATTGTAGTGCAATCTACTTCTATTCTATATATTCATATTTGAAGTTCAACAGAAAACTATAGAAAAGTAATCCCATGTTAGTATAAGCATGATCCTTAAGTGCCAGAGATAACTCCCAATATATAGTACTCCATAGCAATGCTTAATAACCTCAGTGTATAAAAATTCAGACTTTATTCGGAAAGGTTAACTCATTTGACACAAAGGCAGTTTTGGGATGGACGGAATTGTAGACATATGCAGACAAAACTAATGCTTTAAGAACTCATTGGCCATTTCTCTCGGTCCGAAACATCAGAAATAGAGTTGCAGTGGTGGAATTTATCGCATTATTGATGACAAGAAATTTTGTAGATTGCCTTCAATAAAATAATCTCCATTCTGTACTTGGGAGCCTTTCTGTGAGACTATAAACAGTGAACTAAGAGCGACAGAAGCCCTTAGTATTGAAACAAACAAACAAAATTATTTGTACTCCTTGCAGAGACAGATTTGAGGCATATGACCCGAGCCTCCACACTGTCTTCTGAGATGCCACCACATATACCTTTTCAGTTGTGGTAGCAAAGGCAGAGGTTCTGCTTCTACGTTGGTATGAAAAATTTTGATTTTACTGGATCATCTCAAAAAAGTTTTGACTTCGTCTCAGCCTACAAATGTACTGATTTATCTCAGATCTCGTTTACATGAACCACAGTGGTAGCACAGGCCGTAGTACCATACGGATGACAATTGCACCACAGAAAAAAATTGTTTTAAAAAAGCGCTTTCATACGAAAACGCAGCCTCAATTCAATTGCCCCACTGTGGGAGTGCTGGAGTTTGCCCTCCTGAAAATCGCAAGGGTTGCGTTGTCACATTGTGAACTAGTGCGTTCACAGGACGAGACGTTCAGTCGTCCCACAGGCTTCATTGCAGCGCCTTCTTTCGCTAAGGTTTTTTGTGATATACACAAATAAATGACCGACCGCATATTGCACATAGTCGAGATATAGCGGCGACCTCTGTCTTGCCTGTGTCCCCTTTAATCTACGCACAGTTTTCTATACTTCTGGTGACCCTAGCTCACGGTGTAGTGCTAGTACTACAGTCAAATTATTCGAGTGAGACAAAATTTGTATCCGCTTACCAAGAAAGACGAATTAGAGAAATAGTTTTCCTGTGATCAATATGCGTAACAGATTCACAGCAGAGGAATACTTTTATTTTTTCACTGCGCATTTGCCTAACAGTTAATTTTAAGAGATACTGGTGATGGCTGGATTGGAGACAATTGATTTTCCAGCCGATGTAACATAACATGAGTAAAATAATAATAACAAAAATTTAGATATCGTATACACCGAAGATTTTAACGAAGCACTACCCGTCCAGCTCCTGCGTGCGCCTAGAATACTCAATTGATAAATGCCTATTATGAAATATGAAATATATTTTTGTTTTGTATTTACAAAATTTGTTATCACAAATAAAGTAATTAACACTACCATGTTGCAATGCAAGTAAATAAACAAGAAAATGAATGATGTAATAATATCCAAGGATAACGTAAATATGTACATATCTAGAACGATCTCATACCTTATCCTTCTCATCTTGAGGATTTGTACTTGTTGCAAACCCATTTCTGGAAAAAAATTTATTTGCCGCGAATTGACCCTCGGTCAAAAAATATAATGCACGGGCGGACCTCCTAGCTGTGCATAAACCAAAGCTGAAACGTAGTAGAGCAGATGACATCACAGAACTTCAGCAAGATGATTATATCCTTTTAATAAAATTATCTGAAAGAATGAAAATTTGATTTTATTATGGAAAAATTTTAGTTTTGATAGTTCTATTTCTAGTAGTGGGCATGCTGGAGAAAGTATACCCGCCGCAACGGAAAGGGTAACTTCGCCGGCTATGTCAATCTACCCATCAAGGCCATAACCAAAAATAAATTAATGAATCTCCTGTCATTTACCTTATCGCAACGTTTTCTTCCAAAAAAGCTTATTGCTTCGAAGATAATTGGAAAATTTGAATTTACACAACTATACAGACCGAAGAGAGACGACAAAGTCTTGTAAAAGAAATTTCATTTCACTGCAGACCAGACACATCAATTCGCTGTCAAATTCCAGAAATGCAACTGCCGTGAATTGAAGTTTCTTTCTTCACAAGTTCTATAAAACATTTCCATTTGAGAGTTTTATATTTAAGGATTGGTACTTCTTACATTGACTGCCATTAGTAGTTATAACGGAAAAGTCTCAACCACAGATTAGATATAATCTAATATCTAATCTGTAGGTTTGTTCGATGAAAACACCGCGTAAATTTTACCCTACAATTTTCCACAAATTAACCTGGCCCGGGGTTTTGTCACTGACATGTCTATAAATGGACTGCTTGTTGAACCAAAAATGCATGAAAGCAAATGGCACCACTTTTATATTCCTATCTCTTTCCGTGAGAGCATACTTTCCCACTGAACTGTAACGATTAGGAACGAGAAATTGCTTGTAAAAAACACTTTCTTCGAATCATAACTAAAATTTAACGATACAAATAGTCTCAAATACTTTTGTGGTAAATTCGGTAAATCCCACGGACGTGCATATAAGTTAATTCGCAAATAGTTTAAATATAGTGAGAGCATACTTTCTGAAATCAAAATTGGTGCCACATGAAACAGGAGAACAAGCAGTCCACTCAATGCATGAAATATATTCTTGAGCAGAAATAAACAAAAATTAGAAGAAAAGAAATAGAAAAATAGCTAGAGCACATTTTATTTGTATTCACCACTGACTTCTTAACTTATTGTTTAATACGCATCTGGAATTCTTACCACAAGAAAGTGTCTTACGTGCATATTTTGGTTTTGGAAATCAAACTTTCACTTTGAACGAAAATATTTTAGTCGTTCAAAAAAAGGTGCAGGAGAGTTTTTACGGAAAAATTGCTCGTCGTGAACGCTGATCACAAGCCTTACAGTGAATCGATTGGCACATGTTGGAACACTTCTTTACGAATCACCCTCCATTAAAAGGATTAAGGTTTTATATTATTATCAACAGATATTTTCAAGAGTTCATTGTGGTTGGTACAACTTTAGGCGGAACCACAATAGAAATATAAGTAAGTACATTTACTTACGTAAAGCGAACGCGCCCTTCAATTTAACAGGCGTACACAAATTAACTTTAACTCGTGCGCGGGGAAACTTTCGTTAAGTTTAAATATCCAATTTTCCGTAAGTATAGTGCGCTAAGAATCGCTTGTTCCGTAAGAACGCGATGTGTCCAAACAATTAAATTGTTACTAAATGATTAAAAGTGCAATGTAAAACTTAAAATGGAATAAAAATGGTACTGTAAATTAATAGAAAGCACAAATGTTCAATTAAATCAACTCTGACGGAATGAGATATATGTATATTTAGGCTAAAAGTATCAATTTTTTGTAAGTAAACCTCAGTCTTGTTTAATTTCGTAAAGTTATTCACTTCTATTGTGGTTCAGCCTTTTAAATGTACCATCCATAAGCCATACCTGCAATTGTCGCAAAATTTGCAAATTGCTAGATACACTTAGAATTACATTTTTTTTATTTTACTTTCCACAGTTTTCTGGAATATTTATTTCTTCAATAGCTTTTGATTCTTTCGTTAAGTTAATTTTAATTTTTTATAGAAGTAAGTAAGTGTTTAGATTTATTTATAATGGGCCATGTACGAACTGAGAAAAGTACCGCCTTTCATTTGTACTCAAAGCAATAATGTACATATAAAATCTTCCAGAAGAGCAAGTAGTAACGAAGTACATCATATTATTTACATACTAAGGGGAGCCCGTCGATAATATGGGTGGGAGTGGGGTGGGTTTGTTAAAGATAATCCAGCAAACATTTTCTCGTATTCTCACATTTACGAGAAATTCTCGAAGAGCAACAATCCGAGAATTTTTCGGTTTTCCGAATTACTCTCGACTTATGACCTCCAGGTGCAATGAATTTGCAGTAATTCGAGAATATTTCATTTTTACGAATACCTCGGAATTGCGAATTCTTTCAAGATCAAATTACCGGTGCATAATGACAAAGGAAAGCGTGTCAGCAGCATTGTTTTTCAAGTGTTCGACCGAAAAGGACGGTATACAGACTCACTTCTCAGAAAATAAAATTAGAATATGGAAACTGACTTAATATATTTTAATTTATTTAAGTATTTAAGTACATATTATATAATACTTTTGAATATTAATTTGTACTAACAAATTATTAAAACACTGTTAAAATATCATATTAATAATTCTACGGATACCGGATTACCAAATGCAAAAAATTATATTATTTTATATTATGTAATTCTATTAAAAGTATTATTCTAGCATGCGTAACGCAATTTTCAAATCCTAAATAGAATGTATAAGGGTTTACTAGGTTCGTTTTTGGTCATAAAGTTTGAAACACAGAAATATAATTATTCAGGAACCCAAAAGCAAAGGGCTACAAGTAGACTTTTCACATTTTTCGGATATAACACTTTAAAGTTTTAGATATCCTAATTTCTGCTTTAAAGTCTTAATCTTATGTTATTATAATAAAAATAATCCGGATATCTTAATAATTTTTTGATGTGGTTAAAGTAATGTTCGTTAAATTTTGGTTTAGTAAAAAGACAATCATTGAATCCCTTGCAATCACTTATACCCCCTTCCCTGTAAGAAGTGCCTATGAACAAAAACACCTACTTGTATGTCGTTAAAATAACGGCTGCTATAAAACAGCACAGGATAGAAATTTAATTATATCTCTTTGCCAATAATATTTTGTGTATATCTAGCTTGCATTTATGCACTAATCTCAATTTTCCACAGAATGTTACTTGTACCCCTTTGCCTTTGATTGCCCTTTGATTGCCCTGTACGGAGAAAATAAAATTTTTGAAATTAAAAAGCATTTCGATTTATGCATGCGGCTGAAATTTCTCCTGTTTACTTTTGAAAATGAAATTCAATTTTATGTTTATTTCAGAACTATACCTATGTATTACATATTAAAATTTTATATTTATATATCTTGAACAAATTAAATTATGAAGAAAATCGTTTTGGAAAGCTACTTGACGTGCAACAATGAATAAAAGTAAAAGGATTCGAAAGGAAGCTGAGGATATTGTTAATTCGATAATGAATACAACGAGTGAATGTCCTGAAATACCTCCTCAACACTCATTTCCACATTATTCTCCTTCCGAAAAATTGTACCACACACTTTCTCCTGACGACATTGAATCTTCTGTATTTAGCGATGAAGTGGCTAAAGAGTTCTGCTGGATTGGAAAAAAAAAAACGAAAAAATCTGCTCGAACTCTACGAGTAGTTACTGCTATTAAAAGTATGTATACTTGAATATTATTTTGATCACTTTAATTATAACTAAATATTTTTATATGCATTTCACAATAATTTCCCACAGACTCCAGAAGAAGTATTTGATAAATTCGCAATGCGTCACTTCCAATATGCAAGCGATCGCATAACGAAAAAAGCAAAATATCAGGCAAATACGACTTCGTTTTGTAATTCTAATTAATTATTAGATTGAGTTATTATGTTCATTATGTTGTTTTTATTTGTACTGAAGTTTATTCCTTTATTCGTTAAAAAAATAAAAAAAGTGAGTTAGTATATTATTTAATTTTCAATGTTTCTCGTAGTTTACTCATTTATTCAATTCGATATCGAGTAGTTTTTCCGAAGTGTGTTTAGTCGTTTATCCAATTCGAAATAGAGTATATATATATACGGAGAAATCTCAAGTCAAGTCAAGTCAAGTGTGTTTTGCGCCGAGTTTTGTTTGCTTTGTCATAGTTCCCTCGATGATTTCTCTAATTTGTCCTCATTTGTTCGTTGGGGCTCATCTTTAGTCCTCAGTTCAGTTTGATGTCGTCTTTTTTCCTCTTGTTGCCAGTTGTCCATTGTGACTTTCGAACTTTCAGTTTTGTTGTCTTTCTTCAATTACAGCTGATGCGCCTTATCAGTTGTACTTCATGTCGTTCTCCTTATGGAGCTAGTTGTTAATAGGAGGGCGGGGGAGGAGATATGAGAGGATAGGATGTGGATTTTTGGGCTTGTTTAGGAATCAATGGTTCCTAAGGCCTTGGTTTTCTTCAGAGACACTCTCTGAGTAAACGTGGCTGAAATGTGCTTACTCGCGATAGTAATCACCTTTATGGTCGTAGAAACTTATTCTACCATCATCTAGCTAGTAGATGTTTCTAGCCTCGGGCTTCGTTAAGAGCAGGGGTGAGAGGTAATTAAAGTTCGCCGGTATGAGAAGGTCAGGCAGGTTGTTTATCAGTGGGTTTGGGTGGTTTGGTATTTTTTTGAACTTGCTTGTTCGCAAGTTCAAATAGATACTCCTGGATTGGAGTGATGTTGGCTGCCTCATAGACTACTCTGTTGGGAAAGAATTTTCCATTGGCTCGTCTATGGAATCCCGTGCAAGCTCTAAGAATCTTTCTTTCAAGCTTGCTGAGTCTTTCCATATATGTGGGAGATATAGTGTGCCAGATAGGGAAGCAGTAAGTAATAACAGGTCTAATGAGTTGTTTGTACAACAGAAGTTTGGTCTGAGTTGGGAGGCCGTCGTGGAAGTTTATTATTGGACTAAGTAAGCTATTTGCAAAATTGGCATTGCTAATTGTCGCTTTTGCATGGTCATTGAATCTTAACAGTTCATGAAATTTGATGCCCAGATATTTCGTACTTTGTGTGGGTTTTATTTTTCCCCTATTGTAGATGGCTTCAATGGTCTTAGATTTTGCAGCTTGGCGGTTTCGCCCAATGCCAGGTTTCCGGATGCAAATCAGTTCAGATTTTTGTACATTTATTTTGATCGCCCACTTTCTGTGGTAGGACTCTAATTTTTTAAGGTGCAGGTTGACTTTATTTATAGCAAAATTTGGGCAGCGAGGTTGAGGTTGGAGGTTGGTCGGAAGTGTAGAGATTGAAGAGGATTGGGCCTAAAATGGAGCCTTGGGGAACACCAGCTTCTATTGCCTTAAGTGGTGATTTATGTTCATCGAGTTCCACATAGAATTTCCTAGAAGTTAGAAAGCTGTGGATTAACAAATTGAGGTGTGGGGGGAAACCGAACTGATTTAATTTGAAAACAAGCCCTGCTGTCCATACTGAGTCGAATGCTTTTTCGACGTCAAGGAAGCAGCCTACGATACATTCGTTCCTATTTAAGGCTCTCGTTGCATCCGTGTGAAACTTTATTAGTGGATGGAAGGTGGAGTGCTGTGGTTTGAAACCAAATTGGGAGTCTTGGTGGATATTTTTTTCTTCACAGGTGTTTATAACCTATTGCTTGATGACTTTCTCAAAAAGCTTTCCTAAGTTTGAAATTAAGGAGATGGGCCTGAACTCCCTGATGTCTTTCGATGAAGTCTTTTTGGGGATTGGGAAAATGCGTGAGATGTTGTCGCTTACAGCTCGTCCATCCTGTCAGGAATCGCCCTCGATTTCCTTATTCGGGTTACTGTCGGAATCGGTATTGTCGCCAGGAGGAAGCTCGCACCGTCGTTTTATGTGGTCGGCTGCATGTACGTTTATGTATATTCGTTCAGTTCGTTGACAGTTTGGTAAATCCTCTACCGAATAACGATAGTGTGGAAGCATTTTCCTAATAATGTACGGTCCTATATACTTCGATTCGAGTTTACGCGATTGTCCAGTACCTACTGGCTCATTTTCAATTAAGACTAAATTGCCGTCATTGTATTTTGCAGGTTGCCGATGGTTTTCGTCGAAGTGGAGTTTCCAAACTCATCGTTTGTCATTCATAACAGTGTCAGTTGATGAGCAGTTCATCGTTGTTTTCTGTATGTTCGTCCTGTTCGTCTTTTTTCGATTTCCCAATATGTCACGTGGATTATAGTCGAATACTAACTCACGAGGACTCCTATTCGTTGTCTAATTTTTGGCTGTGTTGAACGTCCACTGGATTTCTCTGATTTTCTCGTCCAATATTTTGTTTTCAGAAGCCATTGTTGAAATCATTGGTATAAGCGTTCGATTTACTCGTTCAATTTGACCATTCGTTCGTGGTGTTCGGACAGCTGTTTTCACGTATTGAATATTATGTTCGTCGCATAATTTCTCTATATGTCAAAATTTTTTGGGGGATTCCTACAAATCCGGTTATTTCGTTCAAATCCTTTAGAATGCATTCGTTAAGGTTTTCCATACTGGCTTTATTACAACATACTTCGTGAAAGTATCAATCATGTTGAGTACATGAACGTTTCCTTTGCTACCCCGTGGCAATAGACCGAGATGATACATGTGTAGGACCTTAAAAGGTATCGGCTCCATGTCAGTATAATGGTATTCAATTTCTCCTTGACCGTCTGGCCATTTGTGATAAGTGCATTCAACACAAGATTTAACGAACTTTTTTACATAGTCACGTAATCTTGGAAATCAGTAGAATCGTAGTATTTCGTCCACAGTTTTGTCAACTGCTAAATCTCCCGCACTTTCGTAATTGTCTCGCACGATCCGGAGTAGCGTCTCGCATCTGCATTGTATGTAACCAATCAGCGTCGCTTAAATAAACCTTCAGTATTTCGTTAGAGACTGGTTCAATTTCGATAGCAGCTTCGTTCGGGTGTCGGCTCAACGTGTCTACATGTCTCATACGTCTCCCATTTCGATGCTCTAGCTGTATGTCGAAGTTGTTAATTTTCAACCAGCATCTAGCAATTCGTGGTATTAGTTCCTTATTTGTCATCGTCGTCTTCAATGCAAAACAATCTGTTATAACTCTAAATGATTTACCCAGTAGGTAATATTTGAACCTTTCTAGTGTTTCAACTATCGCTAAAGTTTCGAGTTCATAGCTATGGTAGCGGCTCTCTTTTCCATTATAGCCCGAATAAAATAGGCTATAGGTTTCAATATGCCTTCTCATTGCAAAAGTATGTGCCCAAGCCCATAAGCACTAGCATCGGTATGAACTTCGGTTTCTGCGTTCACATCGTATAGGTTGCTCTATTAATTTCAACTTTAGATTATTAAATTACGTTTCGTATTCGCTTGTCCAATGGAATTTGGCTTCTTTTCGTAATAACCTATATAAAGGTTCAGCTATCGATGCAAACTCAGATACAAACAAAATCACTTCACAATCCGAAGAACTGCCGTATTTCCTTAATATTTTTAGGTCGTATAAATATTACAATCGATTTCGTCTTTAGGGTCCCAGGTCGTATCACTATAGGTGTAATTTCGTGCCCCAAATATTCAATTGTTGTTTTCATAAATTCACATTTCCTGGGATTAGAAGTTAAGTTCACTTTCCTCAAGAAGGCCAAAATTCGCTTAAGTTTTTCTATACCTTCTTTGATAGTAAAACGTCCAATTAGTATATCGTCCATGTATACTAACATATCATCTTTTTCGACCATTGATTTAATTTTCACCATCAAACGCTGGAATACTGCCGGAGCATTTTTTAAGTCCAAAAGGCATTCGCATGAACTCATAGAGTCCCTCTGAGGTTATAAAAGCGGTGAATTTCCTGCCGCAATCGGAATTTGATAATATCCGCTATTTAAATCAATAATAGTGATGTAGGACTCGCATAATCTGATTTCGATTCACACACTATATTATTATCGGTAAGTTGCTTCACTATATTCGAAATCGTTTCTCGTTGGATATGGAGCTTTATATGGTTTTAGTTGAACTTGTTTTTCACTGTCAACTTCGATTTTCATTTTCGCGATTTTAGTATGTCCGAACTCACTCAAATTTTTGCAAACACTTGTTGTTATTCTTCGATTGTCACTTGACCAATTTTATTGTCGTCACGTGATATTTGTCTTTCTCGTTACCTTGTTGTTGTTCTGTTTGTTCCGAGTCATTTGTCTTCACCAAAGTGACCTTCTGATACGTTTTTACCTTTTTAATTCACGAGTTTCAATATGTCGCGCCCTATTAGAACCGATGTCGACATAACACTATCCGGTGCCATATAAAAACCGCCCGTTATTGTAATATTATCAATATCGAAGGTTGCATGAACGAATTTGTCCGACACACATGTTCCACCCATAAGCCCAGTGATTTTATTCAAACACTTCTGCGGTACAATTGGCAAATCGCTACCGCCGTTCTCTCTAATCATTGAACAATCTGCGCCATAATACAATAAACAACAAACAACGCCACAAAACTTTCTTTTCCATTGTAGTATTCGTTTACAATTCATGGGAGGTAAGTAATATGAATAAGATTTTGTGATTTTAGGATTTTATGCATTTCAGGCATTTGAGGACATATGGTGTGGTATTTTAAGACCACAATATGAAAATATTTGATTTTAGGGAAAATGCACAGAAAGTAATACGTATATGGTTGTGATTTTGGGATCACAACATAACTAACGACTCATTAGACCGTAATGTTTCATTAGGCAACTGCAGACATACAGGAATTTTTTTAATTAAATTGTACTGTCAAACTAGTTTTGAGTGAAGAAGCGAAATGCATCGAATGGACGCGATAAACTTAGTTTTTATTTATTTCATTTATAAATTTAACGATTTGGAAATGAAACAAGTAAAAAAGCTAGAATTGGTCTAAGATCAATTCTTATGATATCCTAGATGAATGCCCGTATGAAATTTCGTATGGTCACCAATTGATTTGGTATTACTATGAAAACATCATGTACCAAATTTCAGCTCTCTATGTCAATGCGTTCTCAGGCAGTGTCCAAATATATAGTGGAAAACGAAATTTTTGTATGACAACCCCACGAAAGAGTTGCGCGATTTGTCTCATTTTCGAACTTAATTTTACTTTTTTTTAAAGTCCGCGTACAAAATTTCAGCTCTCTAAGCACACGTGTTCTCGAGTTATCGTGCGCACGGACGGACATTCAGTTCTAGCACATTTTTCCTCAGTAGAGCTTTAATAAAGGAAAAAAAGACTTCATTATGATCTGATTTTCGACCCATAATTATGAATACTATGTGACACACGGCATTTTAATGAATAATTAGTACTAACGATTTATTAGATCGTGCTGTGTGTCTAGGGTATAAATCAGCATGATAAACTTTAATCCCCTAGACACACAGCGCTCTAAATGAAGAAATAACTAACGACTCGTTAGTCTATAATGATTCATTATAAACTGCAGCCACACAACCATTTCTTTAATTAAGTTGTACTGTCAAACTGGTTTTGATAAACTTAACATTAAAGATCGAATTATCGCGATAAACTTTGTTTTTATTTATTTTAATTTTCAATTTAATAATTTACAAATGAGAAAACTTTATATTAAAAAGAATAAGTTTGTGGTTTGCATTTCTCTGCATTTCTTCTTCTTATTTTTCAAATTGGCAGATGGACAGCGGAGTTCGACATTATATTATATGAAAAATCTAGCACATTTTTCATCATTATAGCTATAATGAAGGAAGAAAACATTTCATTAGTGTACTTCATTATATTCTGATTTTCGAGCCATAATGACGTATACTATGTGACACACGGCATTTTAATGAATAGTTAGTACTAATGATTCATTAGATCGTGCTGTGTGTCTAGGGTATAATGGAGTTGAATTTGTCCAAACCTCAAGTCCTTCAGCACAGTATTTCGAGATAACTGCAGATCTTTAACGGCACTGATGATTTCACTCTTGTTCTTAAAATCATTGAAAAGTGAATATAACATTTCCACAAATATTTCTTTTATAAATTCCCGTCCAAAAATGGTTTGCAATTGTTTGCTGTAATTTGGCTTGCCTTGAATGAGATTGCTTGTGATTTAATCAAGAACATTTTAAAATATTTTGCTGAGCTCTTTCGCTTTTAATTTTATTAATTAATTAAAGTTGAGTTATTTAAATTCACTATCTAGTGGGTAATTTGTTTGACATTTGCTATGAATTTAATGTATTTTGAGGTTACCCCCTTTAAAAACAGCTGCAGAGGCATTGCGTATTAAGTAACCACATGATAAAAAAGTAATCAAGATCGCGTTTTTATGAAAAAGATAAATCTTCGACTGTTTTGGTTTAATACTCATTTAAAAGGGTATTAAAAAAGTATTTATAGAAATAAATATATCTTAGCTAAACCATAGAAAGAAAGTACTTAGATTCATTCACAGCGATAGTGTTAATAAAAGGACGAGCTCTCTTCTATGAAAGCTAATAAATGTTATCACTTTTAACAAAGTTAAGTAACGAGCCTATGAATGTCAATGTTTCTTTAGAATTAAAAGCCAGTGTGTTGATAAACCTATTAGAATTTAGTCACGACTAAATTGTTGACCAGAGAGAATTATTTGGTCGGTTAAAGATAAATTAAACTGCGACCTTAAGCTAAACATATATACATGTTGATATGATTTGCAATTATTTATTAAAATTTTTCAGCTATGATCAACCGAAAATTGCTATCGTTCAACCAAAAATAGAATATCGATCGACCAACCACTCCTTCGCGGTCGATGTGTTGACCACCCCTGCTCTATAGCATTTGTAAATTTAATGCCTAATCACTTTGTCATAAGAATCATACAGGGTGTCCCATATGTGGTCTTACACCCGAAGGCTGTGGATAGGTCATTCTTACACAGACAAAAAATTGTATGGGTAATGATGTGGGGGGGGGGGAGAATCTTAACGATTCCCGAGATAACGGGACTTAAAGTTACTTGGGTATTTTTTTATAGATCACCCCGTAACTTCTGAACTTTACACAATATGATGATGATTTAAAATTTTTTAGATTGATAATCTTGAGACACTTTCAATGGTGTATACATTTCTCCTTTCCTCTTCTCCGTTATGAACTTATGGCTAAACAAAATGAAAATTTCGAAATTTTAACAGGTTTTTGTTTTTATTCAACATATATTCTTATCAAAAAAGACGGAACAACATCAATTGTTCATATTGGATTTAAGAATTCCAAAAGCTTCGATTTAAAAAGACCTTTCGTAATCTGTATACAAAATGTAACCCGTTCTGCGGTTTTTGTACTTTTTATACCCTAGATGAAATAATATGCATAATATTACTAAACAATTTTATTTTTGCATGTCCGTCTATGCGCACGATAATCCGATAACGCGTTCACTTACAGAGCTGAAATTAAGTACACAACCTTTTTAAAAAAAAAGTAAATTTAAGTTCGAAAATGGAACCAATCGCGCAACTCCTTCGTGGGGTTACCATATAACAATTTCGTTTTACACATTATATTTTTGGACACTGCCTGAGAGCACGTCGACACAGAGAGCTGAAATTCGGTAAATGATGTTTTTATAGTAATACCAAATTAAATTTTAAAAATGAACTAAATCGGGCACCACCTTCTTGGTGTTGCCATATAAAAATTTGAGTTTTTTACGTATACTGTGAAAACTATCAGTCCTAGACATTTATATTGTACCAAAAACAACTTTAGAATATGAAATCCTATAAAATTGGTTACCGTTCTAGAAATATGTGTGAAAAACCACTTCAAAACTCATAATTGCACAGACCATACGAAATTCATTGATCTAGGGTATCATAAGAATTGGTCTCAAACTAATTCTAGCTTGATGGAGAAATAAGAATTTTAAGAACTTTTATTTTTAATGATTCTAAATCAAATTTATAAATACAAGAAGAAAAAACAACCGCCTCGTCCGGGATTTGAAACCGGGACCTTCCGCTTGCCGGGCGACTGCTCTTACCACTGAGCTAACGAGACAGATGATTTTCCCTCTTGCATTCATCAAATTTGTAACTAGCCTACTAAGCCACGTTTTGCTTTCAGCTGGCATTAACCAGTAACGATGAAAGCGCACAAATAAATTGTAAATTCAATTTTATTTATTTTTCCCGGTTTCAAATCCCGGACGAGGCGGTTGTTTTTTCTTCTTGTATTTATAAATTTGATTTAGAATCATTAAAAATAAAAGTTCTTAAAATTCTTATTTCTCCATCATTGACCGATTCTAACAAGTGTAGGTTCGATTCCCGTCCGCGGGAAAAATAAATAATTCTAGCTTCTTTGTTTGTTGTTTTTTTGTTGTTAACCCGGGTAGCCAGCCACGATAATTTTGTCAAACTGTAATAAATAGTATAAACCCAAGTAGCCATTTGGGAACAGAATCATGTGACAAAAATGTCTGGGAAATGTGTTCTGGGTTTATACATTTCTTCTAACAAATGTCACATTCAACATAACAAATCTGTCAGACTGTGTGGGCACTTTTGTTTCCATATTTTTTGTAAAATTAGGAGACAAAATCTTTACAAAAACTGGTCCCAATTTTTTGAAATTTTTAACTAAGTAATGTGCTATTTTTGTCGTTAAATTGTGTGATTTTGGTGCCACTTTTGTCAGCTTTTATTTGTTCGGGCATCCAAATTAAAATCTTGTATCAGTTCAAAAGCTATTTATTATATTATATTTATTATAAAATGTATGCATAAAATTATGTTTTCAAATTCTTTATTAAAGTACTCTAAACATAAAAAATCGCTAGACTTCAATTCAATTCAATTAAAAGTTTATTTATTACATACCCCGGCCACGTCAATAACGTTGGGTAAAGCGATTTACATGTTTAATAGTATAATAGTTTACATAGTTTTTTAAGAGCTATTAGGTACATTATTCGAAGATTAAATAGTTACTAAGATTGCACATACTGGTTGGTTATAATGGACTAATGTTACTATGATATAATGCAAGGTTGCTATAAAATGCAAGGTTGCTAGAGACTTATAATGGTATATACAGAGACTTATAATGGTATATACAGATGAGACTTACAGTGGTGAATATAGTTAAGCCCTCAGCTACTGAGGCTGGCATATGGCTCTACTTAGTACTATGACTAGTGTTACAAATTAAAGACTAGCAAGGATGAGGAATCGTTAATGCTAATTGTTACACAAGTTACATGAGATGGGATGCTTAGTTTAGGTCCGAATACAGACAGGTACATTATTAGATTATTATTTCATTTATTTGTTTGTTATCTGTTGAAGTTACATGGCCGGTATATATATGAGATATTAAATATTAAATATTTCGGCTTTGAAATAGTTGACTGTCAAATAACATGGGACACGTTCGTCAACTGCGTTGAGGTGCATTCAACCACAGGTTACTGGCAGGGCCCAGATTGAATCAGTCCCTAGCCGTAGATACATTTCAGGTTAGCATGCTCCGTTTGCAGGTAACCTGCGAAGCGCGGTACTTGGAGTTGCATATTGCACATATGACACTATGTTATTATGTTGTATTATATATTAGCTTAGCTGCGACAACACAGACGATAGCCTGTAAATATGGCGTATTGCCTGCTAAAGCCAGACATTAAAAACTATCCCATTAACCAAATATGACTAATGGGTTGCGAGTATATCGTATAGTAGTATCCTAAGGAATTATCACATAGTAGTTGAACACAGATCGTAGCAGTGAGACAAAATACATAAATAAACACACGTGAACATCATTATTTACGATAGTGTCGATCGCATTGTTGTTGCACTAGATTCACCCTTAGCTGATTACTGTGTGGAGATCACATGGTTCAGAACACCAATCTTGAAATTACCCAGGTTTGACGATTCCCTAACAAGAGTAGGCAGGGCATTCCAGCACGAAAACCCCTGTCCGTATACACTGTTGGATCCGTAATGGGTCACTGTTCGGGACTGCGTGCTACGAGAGGTGCATACCCTACTCCAGCTAAATTTGACGTTGACGTACTCTGGGAGCAACTTGAGCTTTGAGCGCATGATAAAGGTGAGCACACGCGCTTTAAACAGATTGGGAAGCGTGCACGGGAGGAAAAGGCTCACGAATGATGAAATGTGTTCACAGCGACGGAGGCCATACACAAATCGGACACAAGCCTTGAGAGCGCGCATGAGTTTGTCCATTTCGCCGCTCTGTAGAGGATACATAACAATGTCAGCATATAGGAAATGTGGAATTATAAGCGCCTTTACTAGCCTCATCCGTGTGCCAGGAGGCAGTTTGAGCGCCACCGCATACAGTGAGCGAAGTCCACCATAGATTCTAGCACATATCATTTTCACTTGAGGTCCCCACTTGAGATGAGTGTCCATCAGCAGGCCCAAGTTTTTGACATGACCCATTGAGATGGGAATGACTGAGCCACGCAAGATCAGCGGGGGGATCAGATGACGTGGGGCAAGCGTTCTAGTACATGAGGAGTATACCATCGCTAGTGATTTGAGTGGATTGATGTTGAGCATATTATCCGCACACCATCGCGACACATCGCCAAGTTTACTGTTGAGGGACGCAATTAGAGCTGGAAGATTGCTAACCGAAGACGCATCATAGATTTGCAGATCATCAACCCGGCCAAAATATGAGCCACATCATTGATAAACATGGAGAAGAGAAGGGAAGCCATAACCGCTCCCTGTGGGACGCCGGAGCTCATGACCGCTGGCCGTGATCTCTTACCATTTGCATCAACGATGTGATAACGATTAGATAGATAACTGAGTATCATGGAGCATGCTGACGAGGAGAAGTCAAATAATCTAGCAAGCTTATTGACAAGTATAGAGTGCGGGACAGAGTCAAATGCTCTGCTCATATCTAGGAGAACGTGAACTATGTTGCTGCCATCATCACAGAGCTCGCGTATGTCAGATACCACCTTGGAAAGTGCAGTCGTGGTGGAATGTTCGTTTCGGAATCCGGATTGAAACTCGGACAGCAATTTATTAGCTTCGAGGTGTTGACAGATCTGTTCATTAATGATAGACTCGAAAGCCTTGGAGATGGCTGGCAAAATTGTGATGGGCCTCCAGTCTGACAGAGCCCTGGGTGTGGTGATCTTTGGTATCGGAGTGATGAGACCTATTTTCCAGCAGTCTGGAAAGTGAGAACAGGTAATTAGTTTGTTGAAGAGGTCAGTGAGCTGTTTTACGATGTATGGGAGAATGATTTTTAAGAATCTAATCGGAACCCCATCCGTCCCCACCGCATTAGATTTGATGCGCACAAAGGCAGCTATTACCTCACTCTCTGTGCAGTTAGATAGCAAGAAGGCCGAGTCGGTCGCTCTGCTGGCCGCATAAATATCTTCCGCTGGTCTATTGTTGGATAATAAGGGGGGGGGGGTGAGTATCTACATTAGCATTGCGCCGAGGAGACCGAGGTGGCACGGTCGGTGGATGAGAGAGGAAGTCATTAAACTCATCGGGATCAATGTCCGCATTGCACCGAGCTTTGGACCCCAGGCCGAGCTCCCTGATTTTCCCCCAGTTTACACCATTTTCAAAGTTCCGCCTGGCAATCTCCTTTGTCCTAGCCCTGATCAGATATTCAGCCTCCCTGCGCAATCTGGTATATTCAGCGCGATTGACTTAGTTTTACTGGCTCTCCAGCTTGAGTAGGCGATGTCCCTTAGTTGGCATTGTAGGATAACATCGGGCCGGTTGAGGACCCTTTCGTCAATAGATTTTATATTAATCGTTTTAACAGGGACATGGGAGACATAGAGATTACCTATGGTGTTCGATATGGTTACCGCTGCCAACTCTGGATCAGGTGTGTTGTGAATGATTGACCAGTCCGTAGCAGCAATGTCAGCAATGAGAGATTCCATTTGAATGGCGGAAATGTTCCGAAAGCTTCTCTGCCTAACAGGTGCAGGGCAGTCACTATCAAACGAGGCAAAAATAATTTCGTGGTCAGAGACACCAGGGCACTGTCCAGTCAGACAGAGTAGGTCTGAAATTAGGGGTGGCGATGAGGAAGTCCAGTACTGTGGCCGATGTGGCACCATGTCTTGTAGGCGCATCATTCAACATTAGCAGGTCTCGCTCTGCAAAAGCATCTTTAAGCGTTCCACTCAGGGTGGTCGTAACGCCCACATCAATGTTGAAATCCCCACCAATTAACACTCTAGGACAGCCATTCAAGACTAGGTCTCAAGCATTTTCGACGTATGGAGTGTCTTAGCCCATGTCTCGCACACCAACAAAGCACCTGCACTGCAACTGCGTGCTATTTGCCTAATTTCGGCAAGATTTTTTAACAATGATCTGGCATTGAAGGAGACTATATTTAATTTAGATGGTAGTAATAACTGTGGGAGAGCATCCCTAGACGGAAGCACGTGGTGCATTATTACCAGACGTAAAGCCGGCTGTGCCAGCAAGACAACTAGCGTTCAAGGGTTCGGTGAAGTGCTCGTATATCAGACCCATGTCGCTATGCGCAGAGCGCCGGATAACATACACCTGCCCAGGGCCGCATTTATACTTTTGGGGGCCCTAGGCGCAAAACCATTATAAGGCCCCAAAAAATAAGTCTATTCAGTTAATAAAATATATTTAGGTACATATGCATTTTTTTTAGATTAGTGAAAACAAAAGTCGACATTTCCATAATAAAGCATTTTAATAACATAAAAATAACACAACACTGCTATTTAAAAAAAAGTATAAAAACAAATCAGTTCAATTAAATAAAAAATAAAATAATAACTAAACATTTCTTTTTCTGGCTTTTGTTTTAGCAAATATGTCTATAATATCATCATAATTAATCGATTCCATTACATCTGCTTCAATACATAATAGCGACAGGTCACTTGTTTTATTTTGTTGTAAGTTGCTTCGTAAATAATTTTTTATTCGTTTCAATACCGAAAATGAGCGTTCAGCACTTGCATTAGAAATAGGCATCGTCAAAAATATTTTTAAAATTGTTTCTACGTTCGGAAAAGTAGACCTTAACCCATCGTTTATAAATTTATACATATTTTTAATTAAAAAATTTTCTTCCTTAATCATTATTAAAAACTGCTCAGCTTCATCAATAAATTTTTCTGAGTCAATATCAGTACCATAAAGTTGTAAAATTGTCTTAATACTAGCCTTGTACTTGCCTGTCTCTGGTGGCCACCCTACGCAAGATGCCTTTCCTTTTGAGAGTGAGTGCCAGATGTAGCAGATGCACACTACTATCAAGGTCCTGGTTAATGTATACTCGTGACGGTGGTCCACCTGGGATAATGTTGTCTATAGTTAGGGGCTTGGTTTTCAGTTGCCTTAGGTAGGCCTGAAATGCTTGCAATTCACCGCACTATTAAATTTCAAGAAGGTCATAGGCCTAGAAATATGGGTGGGTGAGACGCTACCGCTCGTCCACTTAAGTGGGATTGCAGATACAATATTTGAAGTGAAGGCTGGGTCAAGTCATATACTAGTACAAAGTGCTGGGAAAGTGCTCGTATTATCCTGATGAAATGCCACTGCTGGCAAGTTCCTTATGATAAGTGTCCTTCTCTTGTGCACTGTCTCAACGCTAGTACTACTAGGATTCCTATCGGTATCAATTTTGGAAATCAGGGTTCGGACACAGCTGAGATCTGCGTGCAGGGCTTCAGCTATGCTGCGCAGGTCAAGCAGTGAATTGGACAGATTTGGTTTTGTTGGAACTAACGGCTTGGAGTCTACCGATAGTGACAATAGATTCCCTTCGGACTCAACACCCGTATGTTCAACTTGAGTCAAGTTTGGCACACTGAGGATGTTGTTGGAATTCGTCACAGTGCCGCTGACAGCATCAACGAACTTTTCAACAGCGTTAGAACTGTGACAGGTACCCAGTCTGGTTGTTAAGTCGGGTTTGACTGAAGCTTGAGACTGCGTAGTCCCAGCCGAGATCGCGGGTGCCGAGTGCCTTTTATTGTTGATAATTTTCTTAGAGCTCTTGGCTAGGTTTGGGGTGCCGGTCTGTTTGGAGTTACCCCCGTTGGAAGTACGTGGCATAGCTGAGTTATTCGTAATATCAGGTACAACAGAGGCTGACAATACCGGCGCTGAGTGTCTCTTGTTAGTAGTTTTCGTGGGGTGCGCTGCCGTGGCAGTGATGTTTACTCGACTAGTGTTGACACCAGCAGTGGTACCAGATTTAGCTTTTTTGACTTTTTTGCCCACCTGTAGCGGGTCTTGCGTAGAGCTACCAGCGGGATTTGCAGGTCCACGATGAGTCTTCACAAAGACAGTACACTTGGGACAGAACCAGGGAACCTTCTTGTGCTTGTAATGAGCGTGATAGTCCCTGACGGAGATCGCGGCACACACTGTGTGATGCCAGTTAGTGCAGGCCGTGCACTCAGCCCACAGGATACTATTTCCACGCAGCAGCTTAGCAGGAGGCTCAACTGCACGACACACAACGCACTTCTTATTAGGGTCCACAGGAGCTACAGGAGCTACAACAGTAGAACCGTGCCTTGTTTTCATTACTGTGTGCCGATGTTCCGCTATAAGGAATAAGGAATAATACAATGTAAATCAATGTAAATCAATGTAAATCTCAATATTAATTAGACCACCGCACTGTCCATTAATGTTCGTATTTATAGCAATTAAAATTAAAAATTAAAATTTATTGATTAAAATCAGTTACTATCTTGGTGAGCACCTCGTAGCTGGTTGACACGAGCGGTCTGCAGTTATTTGACGCAAATTGTTAATGGGCAAGACTGTAAACACATTACTAATGTACATATATACAATGCTAATAAAATTGTAATGCTAACTAAGATACTAACTTTACTTCCTTAATTATGTGGCAGCACAATATACACGTATCGGACAGTTAGGGTTTGTCGGATCTGCCTAATGCAGTTATTAGGTTCTGAGCTTAAGTTGTTTTCAGTAGTGACTTCAGTCACAGGTGAATATAAGCGTATGCTGGTTGCAAAGGAGATGTATTTCCAGTCGTTTGATAAATATCTGCTGTTAGTATTAACGTTGCATTCCTAGAGTCTCCAAAAGTATAACATTCTCCAGTGCTAATAATAGTGTAATGCTAACTAAAACTCTAACCTTACTTCCCCAATAACGTGGCAGCACGATATCCAAGCATCAGACAAATAGGGTTTACCGGATCTGACTGATGCAATTATTAGACTATGAGCTTATGTTGTTTTTAAGTAGTGGCTTCAGTCACAGGTTAATATAAGCGTATGCTGACTGTAATGAGATGTATTTCCAGTCGTTTAGCAAATGTCTGCTGCCAGCATTAACGTTGCATTCCTAGAGTCTCAAAAAATATAATATTCTCCAGTGATACTAAGCCGCCCAGTTTTCGCATGAACCGGGAGTATCGGTAACTCCTGATGCTGCTCTACGTACTAGGTGTTGAAGTTAACTTCGCAGCAGCACAAGTTAGCTTAGAAATTATCGTGATGATATAGCGTCAGACTTGATTATTGCAGTACCAGATCCACTCAGGAGCAATTTCAGCAGGCTGTGGTGAAACAAATCTAGATGTCTCAGCGCCAGTTGATTATGACAAAAAAAAACACCAAAGGGTTAGTCTATAGAGCGATGCACAAGTGGTTCGAACTGAATGAGCATTTAGTAACAAATATTTAATTGCTGAACCAAATTAGCAAGTGAATACGATTATAAGATGGCGGCCATGCGACCCATCTCTGCAAACGCACTTGCTCAATATAAAATGTTCACAAATAATGTCAAATGGAGAGAAACTTCATATGCTACAATTAACCAGTGGATAAGTGGATTGTTTAAACCAGTTTGGAGTACAAAAAACGCTCTAAATACTTTAGATTAGTAAAAATACTCGAGGAGCTAAAAGCTTATGCCACTTGCCAGATACACATACACATACATCGTAGACACTGACGGTATTTCTTCTCTGCCCCATAATTGATTTGTTTGTTCAACACTAAATTTTCAACAGTTTTTGCACTTTTAGATTTATTTATTTTGTATTTATATTGCCTGCATAATATAGTTCTTTTTATTCATTTTAATTTATTTTTTAAACACAAACACCAAAAACACAACAAAAACAACTAACAACAACTTTCGCATTCACTACAAAGTATCCAAAGTGTTTACACCAAATAGTGACCCAAAAACGTTGTCAGAGGAATGTCTAAAATTTGTGACAAAAAGTTCACATATTTCTGTCGTCACATATTTTGGCTACTTGGGACGATATTTATAATTGAAAAAGAACTGAAAAAATACACCAATTTTTTTAAAGTTTTTATTTATTTATGAAAATTTTAAAAGTTTTTCTCATCTAGCGCAACGTCTTCAGCAATATCTTTACTGCGGATATTTTTACCATATCTGAAAACAGGGAAAAATAAAAACAATGGAAACTGGAATTATGGAGAAATTAATAATACAAATGTATACCTATATTTTTGGCAGAGAAATTTATTTTCTTTGTTGATGTAAAATATTTGGTTAATAACACGACGGACGGCGTTTTAATACTTTTCCTGTCGATTAATTTGCTACATGTACCATGATTACAACTTGGGTTCAACTTCATGTTTACGTGGCTCGAGTTGAAATTGGATCGACTCGACCACGCTTTGCTGGCGTAATCGAGTCAAAATGGTGTCCCATAAACACGGATTGAGTAGTCGAGCTAACAGCTGGGATTTATTTTGTTTGTTTTTTACTTGAAATTTTTGTTAGGTTGTATATTTATTGTGAGTTTATCTTATTTATTTAAACAAAATTTATAACTTTTATAACTCTATTACAAAAAATATCATAAATAAAATGTTTTGTTTAACTATCACTTTAATTATATTTGGACCCATACTCACTTCAATCTATTAATCCTGTGTCCTCAAAACCGCGATTCGAAAACACAACTCAATCCTTAAACTCTGCATGCAAACATGGTAATAATGGGCGAAACCACAATCACCCAATCAATCACACGTTATTCTATCAAAATTAGTGATCATTACAACGGAATCTTGTCACGCTTTGTTTACAGTTTCTTGTGGAATTTTTTTCCATAAAAAAGTTGTGGCATCACAATATAAATGTCAAACAATTGTGTGACATTTCTTCTCTTTTGTGACAATTTTTCGACATTATTTTGACATTACATGACTATCTGTGGATGCTTCCAACCGAATACTTCTTTCATTGATTAATTGTTGATGTACAAAGACATCTCAGTATTCTTTATTCTGAATCGACTACTAAAACATTTTCAATCACCCATAAATTCAATGAGCACATTCCTATTTTGTTTGATAAAAGTTGAGATGTTTTGGATATAGTGGTCATGATGGTTTGTGTCTAGAATTCTTCATAAAAAGTCAGGAATTTATTAATTCAGATTTTCTGCTTGCTGAAGGAGGTCTTTTATGCAATTGATTCCAAAGAAAGGTGACTGACTTCCAGATGTTGAGGAACTGGAGTCCAAATACCCTAAGCAATGTGGACTATAAAATCTTCTGAAATATTGAAAAAATTAGATCATTTTGGAACTGCCCAAATAGGGACTATTTTAATATTTTACATTTTTAAATATTTATTTTAAATTAGTTAGCGTTTTTCCATTTTTTAAGCTCGTTACAATTTACTTTAAGATCGTTACAAACACGATGAAATATTAAAAAGGTTATTAAAAAAAATTATTCTAAAGCATATCCGATCACTAATTTAACTGCTCATGAACCGCGTAATGAATGATATTTGAAAATTGGATCTGTGAAATCTGGAGTTTGACAAATTTGTTTTCGAAGTTATATGTCTCTTAGTACAAGCTTTTCCTATCATACAAAAAACAAAAACTTTGCTGAGAGACCTTCTCCCGTTTCTATCCTAACCCTAATACTGAATATAAAATTATTCTCCTCATAATGTTAAAAGCTCAAATTAAGAGATTTCCACATATAAGTCCTACCTACACTATAGCTCTACAAACCTAAGTACACAAACACAACTATTTGAAAGTCGAGTCGATACTCGGTTCGGTCATAGGGTTCGGTCGGACTAGTTGGAGGAGCAAACAAAAGATTTTGACAGTGTGTCCGTGTTATTGCATTATTGCAATAGTAAAACATTTCTGTAATACACACTATAAAAATACAAATTGCTGCTGTAGCAGGCAGCACCGAAAGAAAAAGAAAACAAACGAAACTTAACTTTCTCTATACTCCCCACACTAGAGAGACAGACGACTACATAACAGCAGACTGTACACACCATACCATATACCATCGCATCATGCGATGAAGATTTTGTGTCGTTGTCGTTGATTGTCGGCCATGTTAGTTCTCTCGTAAATTTTCCCCGAAATTCGCGACCATTCATTATACGACAAAAAATATAAGAATTCCATATGAAAGGTTGTTTTTAAAATAGTCCACCACACAATTTTCTCGGTTTATTACTTGCTCGAGTCCAAATTATTTGAAAAATTATAGCAACAAAAAAAGTAAAATATCTATTAGTTCGGATTTTAGTAACTACTAATGATAAGAGATAAGTCTTTTTTTCGTGTTGGAATATATTATAGTTTTTTCTCTCCCCCTGGTTGTTTTGTTTTGTGCCGGATCGTCGAGAAGAAAAAGTGGAAAAGTTCTGCTGCTGCTGTGCTGCCTCGAGAGTTTTTTTTTCTGTTCTTGAAAAATGTAAATTTATAACATATTATTATTGATAGTGAACTTTAATTAAAATTCGAATAAAAATAAATACATAAAAAAAAGGACTTGAGTGGAATTTATTTATTTCGGTTTCGGGCTTCTTCTTGTGGTGAAATGTAAAAGAAAAGCAAAAAAAAAAAAAATTAGAAAAATGTAAGGAAATTGGTTCAAGTGTGTGCTAAAAATCTTTTTGATGGAAATTATTCCTATTTTTTTGTTTTTGCTTCCTAGAATTTCTTCGAGTGAATCTAGTGATTTTTTTTGTTGGGTGGACAGTATCTAATATAATAATAAAAAAAATGTATTTTTTTTTAAATTTTTTTTTTTACATTTATGTGATTGGAAGTTTTAAATATAAAAAAGAGATTGATATCAAGCGAGTGCAAAAATAAAAAATTATAAATTATATGTTCCATAAAATAAATTGCAATGTGAATAAATTCTCTCAAGTCTCGATTTAATCCATTTGTGTATATACGAAACAACGTTGCGGATTAATATTAATTG
The DNA here is from genome assembly GCA_963930735.1 of Dioctria linearis. Taxonomy (NCBI): domain Eukaryota; kingdom Metazoa; phylum Arthropoda; class Insecta; order Diptera; family Asilidae; genus Dioctria; species Dioctria linearis. The sequence continues at coordinate 68,490,960 of OZ005740.1, read as the reverse complement.
ATGTCAACACAAGTATTGTGTATTATGTTTTCTATGAACAATTATTAAAATTTGCAATGAACCTCTGCGCTACCCGGATGTGAAGAAATGAAACACACTAATATAAAGTGCTTTATGCAATTTTATGAGAAAATTGAATCAACTATAGCAGAGAGAAATATTCTGGATCTATTTGCATGCCTTCCATCATCATCTGATTTTATCAATGGGGCAAAAGAAAATTTCCTCGTCGATATGACAACTATAAAATATTGCGTTGGTTCTATCTATATAGCTTGATAGATATACAAATGTAGATAAATTTTGAGTAGGATAATATAAAAAAAATATTAAATTTGATTTGTAATAATAATTTATCGATGCAAATTAAAATTGAAATAATTTTGCTGCCAAAAATGTCTCCACCACCAACTAACAACCCCCATCCATCTATCGTATCTATTTATCTATCTAGTAAGGCTGTATTTCGCGAATTGTGCTGTTTCTAATGCGGCAATAAATTTTCTATTTTTGCCAAGCCAGGCATTAATAATTTCTTCTACAGCTTTATGAAATCCCAGCATTGACTAAAATTGACTAAAAGTATAAAATTAATATAAATTCAAAAACAAATGTTTAACAAAAAGGTTCTTAAATTTCCTTCTTTCTTTCCTAGAGGAACACAATCAAAAAATCTCCTGTTACCTATAACAAGAAAAATAAAACCTCATGCCATCGCAATTTCAAAGTGTGAACGAGACTTTACATTGTATCGATAGGCAAACAATGTTGCCCTGTACACAAACAGTGATAATATTTTCCTAAACACGCGCGCGTGTACTCATACAAGTACTTTCTAAAGCAAATGCCATCGTTTTGATATAGCAACTTGAATGCGCGCAACAATTTTCCATTTGTATTAGTTTAATATATTTAATTTTTTTTTGGATATGTGTTTGTGTATATTATCCATGCATAGAAATGTGTGCGGATTTTTTTTCATCGAACTAATACATTCATTGTTATCATGATCATTATATTACTGCTGCTGCTGTTGTGAGCTCTGGTTGCGAGAATTCTTATTAGCTGTCATGTCACACCAAATATTCTCTCCAAAGACGGACCAACTTCTTACTCCATATACTTTTGGAGAATTCCTAAGAATCCTGTCTGACTGACTGACTAGGAAAACGGATTGTATGTACCAATTTTTTTACTGTACTCTTGTTTTTTTACTCTACTCGGGCGGGATGCATCCTAAGAAATTTAGAGATGAGACAGACAAATGCGGGGTGTTTGATAAATAATTTCATCGATGAAAATATTTTTATAACTTTTGTTGTTGTTGTTGCTCTTTTTATGTGATATTTAGTTTTCATTTTCGTTGACTTGCCTGTTTGGTCCACACCTACTGCATGCACTCTCGACTCTGTCGTCGCCTTCATTGCTGCCGCAGCGTTATTTATTTTTCCCGTTCTCAATGTTTATTTTTGGTTTTTGTGTTCATTAAACTTTATTAAAAATAGATTGAATTTTTTTAAATATAATTATTATTGGGAATCGCGATTTGTGTTTGAAAAATATAAAAAATTATAATCTATAGTGTTTCGAATGCTGCTGGTGTGAAATTGGGTGTATTGTTGTTAACATCAAATTTTTATTTTAGAGCAAAATTTTGCATTGATGTAAAAAAAGTAAAAAAAAATATTGAAGAATTGGAATTGGTGAGTGGAAATATTTTAGAACTTCAATGTTATAGTTGTACTTTTTGTCGCAGGATAATTATCTTGTTTATTTGTGGCGTTACTTACCACTATACTATCGAGGAATTTTAATTTTGAAGTAACAGGAGGTGCTCTAATCATCTTAGTGGCTGGTTAGGTTAGATTAGGCTAGATTAGCTGCTACTAGTCTAACGACAGATCAATTTTTCATAGACCTTGGATAGTCCCAATCGGTGGGATTTTACGTGAAGCCAAATCAATATGTATAGTTACGATGGAGGATGCACTAGGATTGAGAGATATGCCAAAGACATAGCTAGACATTCACACACGGAGCAACTCAGTTGTGACGGACTGGTTGGTGTCGGCGTACCAAACTGGTTAGCAACTGACAATTCGTACACGGAGCAACGTTAATGGTGGAATTCGAATAACTTTGCTTCAGTAGCAACCCAAGTCTCAAGTTTTTGAAGTATTCATAATTAATATAATTGAATCAAGTGACGAAGAGCATTTTCTCCTCTATTATTATTATCAAGGTAGGAAACTACATTGAAAGGAGTAGAAACTGTAGACTATTCGTAGCGGCAAATGACTTGCATCAAACAGATGCAAAGTTTCTAGCATTCTATAAAATGTCTAAGGAGTCTTACCTTAATTTGGTACAAATAGTTGCTGCTCGCATTCAAAGGACGGGTACAAATATGAGAGAATACGTGAGTGCTGAAGAAACTGGTTTGCAACTGATAGCTTGGAGATCAGCACGACCTGTCGAAAGTGACAAACGCGTTGCAAAATAATTACAAACTAGTAGCGCCTTGAGCGGACTTAAATTCAACTATATAAGTAGTGACGCACAAGTTACTTATTGGAAACTTAAAATACATTTTCATCACTTAATAGTATTTTTTGAGTAGCTCAGTGTGCGAAGGGCCTTAGTCTTGAAATTTCTAATCAAGAAAATTGCATGTTTTGGTGTATAAAGTCATATAAAATGTGAAGGCAAAAGACTAGCCAAACTTACACTCACACATCCTAACCATCATAGTTTGAGCAGTAGCTTCCTAGTTACACAGTTTATTGAGTTTTTATACAACAGGGCTTGATAAAATTCTATATTGTATTTATATGTATATTGTCCACTCAATAAGCTAGCACAGAAAAATTGTGCAGAGCTCGAATCTGCAAGTATTCTTATGAAATCACTAAATTTTTAGATCATTCTTACTGTATACATGATTATCTACAGAAGTCGAAGCTCATATTTCATTTCGTAGATATAAAACAACTAGTACCGATTAAACAACCTTGTAGACATTTAACCACATACCTTAAGGAGTTTCTTCATCCATCTTTGACTAATAACGGTCTCAGAATTTATACTCGCTGTTGAGCCTCAGATGGTATACCTATAAAAGCTATTGTTTAATGATATTATTATTTTTCTAGTTAAAACACGTTCTCCCAATGTCAATCAGGGACAGGATTTTGGATCATAGTCTTTATCCGATTGCTACCGGTTCGTGATATTACTTTCAGGCGTTCAATATAGACTCGCTGAAATTTTGTACATAGTGTTTTCATAAAAATAGTAAATATAATTTAAAAATTTACTAAATCGGGCAACCCCTTCTTGGTGTTGCCGTATAAAAATTTAGCATTTTTACGTATACTGTGAAAATGATAAGTCCTATACGGTTTTAATGTACTGAAGAGTTCTTTAGAGTATGAAATCCCATAAAATTGGTTAGAATCATTTTTCTGTCCGACGAACCGTTCTAGAAATATCTGCGAAAAACCACTTCAAAAATCAAACTTGCACAGATGGGTGGTCATACGAAATGACACATGGGCAGTCATTTGGGGTATCATAAGAATTGGTCGTAGACCAATTCTACATTTTTCACTTGTTTCTTAAAAGCTTGTGGGCACATTTTCAGATCACTAAACGAAACGGGTTTTCGAGTTATCACGAGGACGGACGGACAGACCGACATGTAAAAATCAAACTAAATTTTAATATTATCCGCGAGTGGCCAATCCATTTTGCTCTACCCGAATTATTTCTATGCGTTACAAACGGAATGAAAAACTATGTATACTACACTATTATTTCATCATCTAGGGAATAAAAAGTTTTAAACGCGGAATTTAGTTTACTAGAAAGAATCTTATCATTTTATTATTTTTTATTTGCTACCGATTTACTGACAAATTATCATATATCTCGTTTTTTTTCAACATTACTGACCTGTAAAGACCATATCATTCACTTCATCAGCATCCTCGAGTGTAATGTACCTACCTACAATAAATTGCTATTAGTCCGTATGATAAAAAAAGAAAACTAAAAACTTTGGTGTGACATACTAAATATAACCTTAAATATTCTTAAGTAAAAAGAAGGAAATGGAATAGCACATATCCAAGAAAAAAAATATTAAAAATTGAAAAAAAAGTGTTTTTATCTGATCGTGTTTGAAACAAAGTTAGTATAATAAAAATAAAAATATTTTAATTTTTCCAGATATAAAATGATGAGAAAAGTTAAATTGTATTTTTAAAAATATAAAACTCACACGCACATAATTCGGTATATAAAAAAATACAAAGAAAGAAAAAATAGCAACAATATACGCCCAAGGAAGCAGGATTAATTCATTTTTCTGCAGATTTTGTTTCCTGAAATTTCACTGATTGGATCGCACAAATTTTTTTGCAACTCAATTATCTAAATCTCCCAACGATCATCATATTTTTAATAGTCTCGAAATTGGATTTAAGCCTCCTGTAATAAAGCTTTGAAAGTGCAATTCTCCAATTCAAAAAAAGGTTTGTATAACAGTTATTTGAATTATATTTTACTTTTTGATTCAAAATAACAATTTATTTGAAATTAAAAAAAAAAAACAAATTACTGGAATAAATTTTATAATTGTTTAGTGTAATTTAAAGACCGATTAAGGCTCAATAGCAGACGATAAAGCTCCTGAATTCGACCTTTGAAATCTTCCTATGTATTGAAATTAAGTGAAGCTTTTCTGTCGAAAGCTTTCAATTATGTATCCAATGCCAGAAATTATAAAACAATTTAGCCATAGCAAAGACCGTGTATTAAGAACCCCAGCGCCTTTCTTCTCTAATTGGAAAATTTGGAAAAATTTCAAAATAAATGAATCAGAAAGAAGGACTTTGGGAGGAAAATGAATATCGAAACTTAAATGAAAATTTACAAACTTATTATCAAGAATGGAACAGAACATTTTTGCGAATGGTGCCATTAATAATGACCAAAATCTTCACATTATTTCAATATATGAGAATCTGATTGAAGAATGTATCAATCTAACGCTCTTCGTTTTGATTCTAATGATTACAGTATAATATAATTTTGGTATTTTTTCTTGGAGGAAAAATAACAAACTTCGCCGGAAATAGTGTTACATGTTAGTAAAGTTTTTACAATTTTTCTAAAAATATATTCTCAAGCTTACGGCCATATATCCCGGATGAAGTAACATGAAAGAGGGAGGCTGTTAAATGGGTGGGCGAAAAATCGGTTAGTGTAAGGATCAGATGAATTAATTAGGGTAGAAATTAGCAACGTTAGGCATTAAGAGCAAAAGAAGCCACAGTTATCTTAGAAAAACATCCACTACCTCGAGAAAAGTTAACATATCAATTGTGTGCTAATAAAAGTGATTTAAGTAAAAGTACGCTATTTGATGTTAATTTAAGGCAGGTGAAGTAAAGTGTCAGGAAGGGAGGTAGTAGTAGGCTTATGTACTATCCTACCACATACATTCACTCAACTTTTAAACTCTTCCCGATTTATTCGAATGTTTATTCGTTGACAACTTCCAGAGATTTTAGAGGATATGCTTTCTAACAATTCTTATGTCAAGCATATAGTAATGAAAATTTTAGCCTAAAAAGTGAAGCTGTAGTATACATTCGAAGTGAATACCTAACTTTAATGCCCAATAACAGGACACTATTAGCGGCCCATTAATCTTTGCTGGACCTATTTATGCTAGTTCTCAGAGCTGATCAGACAGTATTCGAATGGTAATCGAATGTTACATTTCTCTGCTAAGAACGTTCATCGAGCATAAACAGTAGGAATCGAGTTGTTAAATTCAACTATTAGTTAAGAAAAGTATTTCAGCCCCCTTCCAATGTCCAAATGAATGCGTACTACAAATTTCACCTCCACTTGAATGATCAGATTCAGAAACGAGAGATTAAGACAAACCTGAAGAGTTGTCGTAACTGCAGGATAAATGGAATCCGTGATTCCTTTAAGTAAGTCAGTCTTTAGTTTGAGACCCCAATCGACATCCTCGGTAACCACACACTGGCTCACTACCTTTTCACGGATCTTACACTATTAAACTGAATATCCAATGCAGTACCCTCTGTTTTATATCATATACCCCAAATGTTAATTTATATTAGTCAAAGACTTAATAAGAGCGACTTTAACCTTTTTATTTATGGAACTTCAGTGCAGCACCAGTGTTACGCTTTTCTAGTAGTTCAGCACTGAAAATGTTCGATGGGACGACTTTTATAGTAGAAGTGCAACACTAGGTTTGTACTGAACTTATGCCACCTGCTCTGAAAAATTGTAATGTCGCGATTATTTGTGAAATATCTTTGAGTTAAATGAAACTTAAGATTTTATTTGGGTAATTTGCATAAGGTTTAAGAAGCAATTTGTTTCTATATATCAATAAAGAACATTTATTACGTTTGACAGTTCCGTGTAGGTATATAATACGTGCGTACAAAAATATAAGGAATATGACAGAAATATGTTCGATGGGCTTTAGTGCTTCCAGTGCTCTACTGCCAGAAAAGTGCAACATTGATTTGGTTCCATCGAAATTGACATAAGCCTCGCCATTTCAGAACTGAAGGAGCTTGTTGGAGAGTTCCAAAAACGATAAATATGTACATAAATCTATGTAAAAATGTTTCACATGTTGTGCTGCAAGTGCAATTGAAGTTCGTCATCAACAAGAAAAAAAATTAAAGCGTAATCTCAGTTCTAGATAATGAACAGGGAGGGACACTTATGGAAATCCTCCGAAGGAAATTCGCAACCAGCTATTTCGTTCAAAACATCTAGTCTAGAATGTCAAGAACTCTTTATTACAATTATGTTAATGTTGCACTTTTACGCAAAGAATGGCTATGTACCACCATATCCACGTGTAGCATGAAGCCTGAATTACAATTACGACTGATCTGTCGACTACGACTTGATTTTCAGTTGAAGTCGACGCTGAGGTGAGATTTGTAATTAAATTAAAGCTTCAACTGCTTGAACAAACCAAAAGTGCCGTGCCATGCCGTGCCGACTACTGTGATTGAACTGAAGTTGGCTGCAGCCAACACCAACTTTGCACTTTGAGCAAAGTTTACTTTCAGTCGTAGCGGAGCCGCAGTCGAAATCGAACTTGCAATTGTATCTTGCCACATGTATTTACCATTTGGGCAAAGTCGCAGTCGACTGATCAGTCGTAATTGTAATTCAGGCCTCAATGACAGTAGAAACTTTTCCATCGCTGCTTTGAGAGTAGTAGTAATAGGTATGCACAAATCTTATTTAGCAAAGCGCCTATATGCCTTATCAGACAGAACATTATTGTTCTTTTATATTTTTAAATACATCGATTTGTGTACACATAATTTACATACATATCTGTATATGAATTATAATTACGTATTCCAACGAAAATAATGTTTGAAAAATATAATTGAATGGAATACTCCACGCGTGCGGATCGTTTTGAAAATCTGGAATACCTATGTACATGCTGGGTATACAGTAAATGACTTATGAATATTCTTCACTAAATTAACTAAGTCATAAATTTATTGAGATAAAGAGCGCATGTGCATGCGGACAAAAAGCCAAAAACGAATAAATGAAAATTAACTCGGTTGGGCGCTTGCGTAATATGATCTGGTGTTAAGCGCCTTTTCGTTAACAAAATTTGTCATTCACATTAGAAGGCGTTGCATACAATAAGCAATTCTCGGAGACGAAAATAAATGTATCTACAAAGAAAAGAAAAGAAAAAACAAAAAATACCACAGGGGAATATTATTAAAAATAGAATTTTACAAATTTTTGGATTAAAAAATTTAAAACAGGAGCGAAACAATTGAGTTTTCTTTTGTCAGACACTATAGAAGCTTCTATGTTAGAAATAAAAAAAAAATGAAAAAAAAAATGGAAAAAAAATAGAAAATTAAATGTTTTATTGTTGCTGTTTTTTCCATCATATTTGCTTAACACATACACATGACCCTATCACCAGATCGGCGCATCGGCAAAATTATGTCTTTTTGTGAATATGTGGCTCCTACAGCAATTTCTTGAAGTTTCCTGTTAATAAAAATTATGAAGAAGGAAAATATTTATAATGCGTAGGCCAGATGTGAAGTTTACCTGTGGAAGCTATATGGTATTCAAAAAGTCTGTACTGTAATATTTTTCGTCTACATGATTTTTGTATTTATTGCACGTTTGCTACTGCAGGTATTTGCAGTTGCACCTTCTTGAATGTAGTGGGCAGTGATAACATTCAATATATTCTCGAAATATAGCCGATATTTAAGAATATTTTGTTGCCCCAACTATGAGTATCTATAAATTTACGCCTTCTTTGGATATTGATATAGGCTAAAATCAAGATATATAGAAGACAGACAAGGTATTCAGATTAAAATTATGACACATTGCAGCTGCTAGCCTGTGACGTAATTCTGTAACTAGTGTATATACATTTTTATAGAGAGAAGAGTGTTCTCTGTGCTGTGCCTTCCTATACATTTTCACGACAATTTGTCACTAATGGCAGAACGTGGTTCGTATTGGGAATACCGTGATTTGTCACTAATGGCGGAACGTGGTTCGTAATGGGAATAGCTTGTATTCTATATACTTTGGAATATTCATTATAAAGGCCGCTACACACGCTCAAGCAAATCATAAGACTCAGCCATGCTATGTAGAGCTGAAAATTGGATCCGGATTTGCTTATATCCGGATACCCGGATCTCCGAACTATCCGATTCCTGAGATCCGGATCCGAAATATCCGGATCCAGACTACGGATAAAAGCTTCAATATTGTGTTGTTGCAATGAGAAAATGAAAATATCATGAATTTTATATTTATTTTCTCAACGAAAAAATGCAATCTGGCGGAAATTTTGACCTTTTTTTGCTTACTCGACGAAACTATTGCGTACAAGCAAACCTGATGACTTTGCTTTAGAAATAGAAATGAATTAAAGTTTGAATAAAATTCATTGCGAGTGGAGCCAAAAGTTAATATCCGATTTGTCTAGTTCAATTCTATAACAAAGTCATATAAGTTTTTGCTTGTAAGCAATAGTTTCCCGCGATTTCACTCAAGCTTCTGAACTCAAGTTCCGACATTCGCTACATACGCCCATGCAAATCAAACGACTGGGTCATGCACAAGTTGCAAGATTTGCTTGAGTTTGTGTAGCGGCCTTAAGGCTATTTCTTGCGCAGAATGAATGGCGACTGAATCTTAAAACTTCACATGTAGATACGAAACTTCGGCCCTTATCTGTACTGATCCCACCTGGGAATCCTATCCTGAGAATTGCAAATTTTTTAAATAATCCTGAACTCTAAGAAGATAACGTATCAAACCAGTACAAAATTATGGGACAAGGAATTAATAGTTATTAATATTATTATGATTCTAAATTATAAACGGAGGAAAATCATCGCATTATTTGAGATTCCAGCTGATACCTTTTAATCGCCTCCACTGACATAATAGAGCGGTTGTTTTGTTGGAAAACAAAAGGTCCTGACTTGGAATTTGTTTGTAATTTAAAATCATCATTTTCTTTTTATCGGAAAATTAGTTATAACATACAATTTTTTAAGAAACACTTATTTATGAAAAGAGAATATTACCACCACAAAGCTTCAAGTTTTTTTTTTATATTATTAAGCTAAGGGGATACCCTATGATGCAAAGCATAGAAGTGAAGGAAGAATTAAAGGGAAAGGATCACGGGATTAGAAGGATTCGAGTTTTTTTGTTGGTGAGTCCAGGTTTTGGTCATCATAGTGACTAGCCGTTGGCGAGGAAGTCATCTGTAGTAATCAACGTTTCGCAATTTCCATTTGTTGGAATTTGGTATAAATTTAAGTATATCCGATATGGAAAATTGACTAGCTCTGTAGCAAACAGGAGAAAATGAAGAATTTCAAACAGATTAGTCGTGGATAATTTACTCTATTCGATTTCTTGCTGGAAAGTGTCCAAGTCAAAAATAAGGCCAAAATGAGAATGGAGTGCAGAATCGAGGCCTGGAAGGTCTGTGCAATACGACCTATAAGTTAGATATGTCAGAATTTTAGCCATTCTTATATTTATTGAAATAATCAGATAATGCTTCCATGAATTAAGGAAATATTAAATAAATATATAAGGTCAGGGATAGCATTTCTTTAAAAAGAAAATGGGATTCATGATTGTCAGAGTAACTGCCAGGAAACTTGGGAAAATATTTAGTAATAGGTACATATATCGTTATAAACATGAGATCTTTGGTTTTAAGAGGAGTAGTTTTCAGATGAAAGACTAATACTAAGATAAACAAGGACAGTATGAAATTTCGTGTAGTCACCCCTTTCCGCTGTGATCGTTAAAATGGTTTTTCGCATCTAATTCTAGACCGGTGCATTGGACAGAAAAATGATTCTAACCAATTTCATAGGATTTTATATTATAAAAAAACCAAAATAGTTTCACAGTAGGTATATGTTAAAACCTTTTTGTATGACATCATAGACGGGTTGTCCGATTTAGTTCATTTTTGAAATTGTATTTACTATTTCATGAAAAGACCGCCTGTCCACGTCGGAGCGTTTTAATATAGTGAATAACGAAATTTGTGTATGGCAGCACTACAAAGGAGTTATCTGTGGCGACATGTTATACCTTTGTATCGAAGACGATCATCGAAGGAAGATTTCATTCTGGGGCGGTATGTTATAAGATTTTCGTACGACAGGCGATTTTGCTTGTTTCGAAATTATTTCCGAATTTTTTCCCGTTACACAAACGACATTATTATTTTTCAAGTTGTTGATAAATTTTAATAATAATAAAATTGGAATTTATGAATTTTTCAAGCGCAGTGGCTTTATTTGTGCAGGATAACGAAAATGACGAAGAAATAATTAATTACAGTCAAAACAAAATTTTTAAGGCAGCGGTATAAAGTTAAGATATGCCTAAATAGCGTACTGACTTACTAATTTTTGAATTCAACAAACATTCTTACAAGTTTTATAACTTCAAGTTTGAAGAAATTATATAATTAATATATAAAATTATTTATATTGAATAAATATAAAAAAATGTAACATTTAAATTTGACATAAATTTTATAATCTTCGCTTGTACCATCACCACAGTATATTTATACAGTAGACCAGCTTAGAGCAAACAAAAGTGAATTTTAGAATTTTAATTACAAAAAAACATACTTCAAAATTTCTCCAATAAGAGGGAACTATTAAGTATGATACGGAAGTAAATGGGCGAACAGTCGATAGTTGCACATTGGTTGGGAGAAGTATTAGTTTTATGTAAGTACACATCTCGGCAAAAGTACTGCAAATGTATTGTTTCATTACCAAACAACTGTTTGATTGTAAAGTGGTGTTCGTTCCATGGACAGTATACATATACATATACAAGCTACCAATAGATTTTCACCTAACCACCAATCAAAATTTTAATTTAAAAAAAATATTTAATAAATTAATTCTGTATCCCGAACGCGACAGAGAATAACTAATATTAGAATTAAAACCGAAAGAAAGAAAATATTTATATACCTACAGCACTAAATTTTAATTAAATATTACATATCACAATTGTTTATTTATCGTTAAACGTTTTGTCATTTTATTTTGACATATGTGGAAATGTCATTGAATTGGTTTTTTCTTCCAGAAAATAGTTTTGCTTGTCATTTTGCCTCTTTCCCTCTAGTACAAGTTTAAGAATGCCATCAGTTCTCTTTCTTCCACTTTAGATTTACATAGGAATTTTTGTATTAGAAATTGACTAGTGTGTTAGTTAAAATTGTTGAAAGAGAATGTATGGTCTCTTTATAGAGCACCCTACTCACATGATAGTTTTGACAGAGGTGGGCTACTGTATGAATATATACTCTCAGCAAAGCTCAGTGGTATTCTATCGAAGTTATCGCCTGTCGATAGTGTTACAATATACCGACTATCAATAAATTGGCGAAGTTACAAGATCTTGACCCTGACTTGTCTCTCTAAGTATAAGTATTCTCCGACTTAGCGATAGGAGAGGCAGACCGACAGACAGACAGTCAGACAGATAGCTCGGACGGACGGACAGACTGACATGCAAAAATTAAAATAACTTGCATGAGTGTTCAATCCATTTTGCTCTATCTGCATTCTATGTATTACAACCTAAATACCAAACTTATATTGGTTTCGATGGGATAAAGCCAGTGCTCCACTTTTTCCAGTAGTGCTCCACATTTCTAGCAGTGGACCACTGAAGCCCATTGAACATATTTCCGTCATATTCTTTGTATTGGTATACACGCGTATAATGTATAGGGAATCGCGTAAGCACTGTTTTTTATTGCTATGTAGAAAAAAAAATTAACTTTACAAAAATCACAAAAAAAAAATCTTTTAATTTATTGGGTGTGTTCACCGACACGATAGCGTCTTGTAGCGTAGTGTTAGCGTAGCGTAGTAAACATATGTCAATGATGTATGAAAATGATGTATGAAGAAATATTTAAAACGAATAAATACAATACAATGATCCTAGAAGATTTAATATTGCTATTTTCTTATAATTTTCCAATCTGGCAAACTGTCTCCCTCTCCTAACCTAACAAAGATTTTATTTAGCGAATCCATTCCTTTATACTTAAAGGCTTTAAATATAGTGTAAATTCCTGGAGAAATAATAAACACTGAACCAACAGAATCGTTCTATGTAGCATGAAGAGAACAAAACTAGTCCATCCTACTAGTACTAGGCAAAACAATAAAATAAAAAACTGCGATGCTTTGTGGTTGACCTTCTATTAATACCGTTTTATCATAAAGGCAGCCAATAGACATGTTATCATTCCAACAATCTTGACGAAGATTTTTTCATTTAAAATAAAATAAGATAGCCTTTAGAACTGTATCAAATAATACGTTTAACTTTGGCAAGACCATTTAATTGCCTTTATTTACATAACTTACAAACAATCATTGAAAAAAATATAATAAATGCTCGAACTGTATAAGCTAACCTATAAAGTTGCCATGTTATTGTCGTTCTTGCATCCGCATCCATGGTAACACATCACTTCGCTACATTTTACTATCCAAAATACGAGAGTAAAAGGTAGCGCGCTAAAAGTCACTCTCAGAGGACTCAGTGAACGCAGTAGAAAGTAAATGGAAGTGTTTCGGTTGCGTTTATCTGTCATTTTTCGTGCTCAGTGAACGTACGAAAGTGTTTGGTGGTGACAAAAAGTGACTTTTAGCACGCTTTCTTTCTGTCGGTGAACGCACCCATTGAACTCAAAAGTTTCATAAATAATCATGACAGCCCACTTTGACAGAACAGATGACAATTGAACTTCAATATGTATTTGTCACACCGAGAAAAACTCCAGTGTAACGTAGGGGAAAGTTAGTGCAAAACTGGTGTTGCACTACTGCCATAAAAGTGGTCTCATCGAACATTTTCAGTGTTGCACTATTGGAAAAGCGCAACACTGCTGTTGCAGTGAAGGTCGATTGAAATCGCTAATAGTATAATGAAATTTCCTCTGGGATATAAAAATGAAGTAACTACTATAAAAGTCCGAGACAAAATTGGAAGGTAAAAGCCAGATATACAGCCCACTTCACTTAGACCATCATTGGGTCCATTGTGCCCTATAGATTGTGGAGATCTATTCCTCTATTTGTGCCATTCTAGATCTATCCTGATTCACTAAGGAATTTCAAGATAGACCTGAGCTCTTTGCTTTGTAGCCTTTCGAACTCCGGGAAGAAGCAGCTACCAAGTAAAAAATTCTCAAGTATCGATACTGTACTAGTTACTAGTAGGTATCATAAGAAATGTATTGATATAAAAATCTCAAATAGTGCTTTACGTTAAACAGTATCTTTATATCAAGCAAATTATCAATTATCAAATATATTCGGTATCATAATGAAAGTTCGATGCTAGTACATTATCGATACTTTTTGTGTATCACTACTATCAAGTAGTACTCGCCTTCTGATCGCTGCTGTTAGACACTTAGAATTAATCAATTTCCAAAACGTGTTTACCTACTATATCTAACTATTGTGTAAGGCATATGTATATAGTAAGCATATTTCGAAGCAAAATACATTCCAAAACTAGTTTTAACCAGCTTTATGGCAGTTTCACAATTTAGTACTGTCCAGTCTAAAATAAAATAAAATAAAAAGTTATTACCTAAATCATTTCCAAAATCTGACTTGACTGATTTACTAATTTAAATTTAATACCGAAATAGAAAATAATAAGAATCACAATGAAAAATGTTCTGAATGTTCTGAGATATGATTAAATAAAAAATTCCAGTACAATTCTTCAATGCACCCCACTAGAGGATAAAGTTCCCATTCATCATCGGCAGCCATAAAGCAATCGATGACAATGTTGCGAAAAATATTTTGCTTGCAGTTTATTTCCTTGCCCCCCTAAAATTTGAGCTTCATGATCATAAAATCACCGCATCTCTTGTGTTGCGGACCATGGCTGAGAAGTAAAGTTCGCATCGTAGTGTAGCTGGAAACTTTAATATGTTGCTTGTTGCTAAAGTGGAGGCAATCTCAGATGTCTGCAAATGCGAAATGCGTTTGGGATTTTTGTTCTAGCTGTCGCATCTTTATACGGAATATTAAGTTATCTCTGGTAGGTGCTTAAAGGTAAAGCGTAGGAAGTTCCGCTGGACAGACTCGATACGGTCGATGTGTGTACCGTAAAAGGGAGACCAGACCTAGCTAACGTATTCAAAGTGTGGTCTTACATAGCAAGTGTCCAAATGCAATGTTATGATAACATTCGAGAAATCTTGGGACCGACATTTTATAAAGTGCAGCATAGAATTATTCTTTGATACCATGAAGTTTATGTGAGGGATAGTATTCAATCTTTGGTCACATTTGACACCCAAGTCACAGACAGAACAGACACAGAACACACAAGGCGGATCGAGGTATCCGAAAACCCATAATCATAAGTGATTGCTTTCTAATTCCTGTGGAAAGTCATAACCTCACATATTTCGATATTGAGTACCAATTCATTACTGTTGCACACATCGAAAAATTTGTGAACGTAATCTTGTATCTGTTCAGAATCGTTAAAAGATTTAATCTGAGCGAAAAACTTTATGTCGTCACAAGACTTTGCAGTGCCTCACATAACAGACACAATGTCGTCAATAGAAAGAATAAAGAACAACGGCAATGATAAGGAATCATAGGAACATTTTTCGTGTTTTTTAGAATCAAACAAATAATCAGTACGTTTACGTTTGAAGTATACTTGATGTATGCTTGAAGTAATCAAAATATCATGAAAACGCTCATTCAACGCGTAAATTACAACTTAAGTAATTGGAAAATTAAATTCAAGAAAAATTCAAGTCAAGTAATTGGAATTAATTCAATCAACTGCCCTACCTGAGCTTCAAGTGGATTTCAAGGCAAGTAGGTACTCAAGTATTCATGTAAACGTACTGAATGTCATATTTCGTGTTTTGCATGTATGGGTGAAAAAACTTAGGCTATGCATTATTGTAGTGCGATTTAGACAACGAGCTAAAAACAAGAATCGAGAGAACGTAGATTACCCGAACGACAAAATCTTATTGAATCCCTCAAAATCTTATCAAATTATTAATAATAATGTTCTTCGGGTCACACTACCTCACTTTTTAAAGAAAAAGATAAATTTGGCTTTGGCCAAGGTGCTGAAAGGGTATGTCAAATTTTTGTCAAATAAAATTCTCATTTTTCCCGAAAAAATCAGAGAATCCAGCATCAGTTTCTCTCATTCATCTCTTCAGAGCAAAACGAATGTAAACAGAAGCACGTGCTGTTCAAATATAATATGAATTACACTAACAAACATTAGTTTTGCTATAAAAAATATTGGATAATTCTCACAATATTTCAGCAAAAATCGGTTTTCACAAAAGCGCGACAACATTTTAATAGAGTAAATTTGACTCCGCCCTTTCTCATTTATTTACGAAAATTAATCATTTGCCATTCTGTTTCGTTGCATGTAGTCTGCGCTTTCACATTTTTTACCTTTATTCATAAAAGTTTTAAAGAGAGTTTGATTTTTAATTTATTGTTTTTTCTTCTATCTTCTTTTTCTTGCCGTGTTGTACATTTTAAACGTAAAACACTGGGAAATCTCGTCTGATTCTTAATTTGTTGTTAAGTTAGCTTTAACAACGGGCCCAAGTAACTCCATTCAGGTTCGCCAGATGAAGCATTCAAGACTCTAGAGATTGAATTGCGGAAATAGGTTTTGTATGTTCTGTTATCTAAATAAGACTCCGTTCATATTAGAAATATTGGGGGAAACTCATACTTTTCCATATTAAACAATATCACGGAGTAAGATAACTTCTCGAAGGCTTTACTAACGTCCGTATAAACACAATCTGTCTGGTAGCCTTTTCCAAATCTGCCAATGGAATTCGAGACAAATTCCAACAAGTAGGTGGTTGTAGACCTGCCCGAATTTAACCCATGTTGCCCCTCTACAAAATTTTAAAAAGATATCTAAAACCATACACATTTACAAAATAACCTTTCTACCGTAATACCGTCAAAAATAACCTTATCGGAATACCGTACATTTTCCATTTTGCCAACTGTATTAAAAGTTTGTATGAATTTCTTACCTCGATAAATTACTTTATTATTTTTAAATTTCTGATTTTGAAAACGATGTGGAAAACAATATATTGCAATTTTTTCTAAAATACAGAATCCAAAAACAAGCAATATCCTATTTGGTCTATCAGTGATAGCTGCTGAGGCGTTCTGTCCCATATAATGAGAGATAGCCATAGTAGTGAGTAAAAGATAAGATATATACATTCAATTAATTCAGCTGAATTTTTTTATACCTTTCTCGGTGGGATGAAATAGTGTAATCCCTACTGCCATGCAGCTCAGCTTTCAGCGAATTTTCATGATTGAAAATCATGGCAGCTGAGGTGATAGTAATTTGACATTATACAGTTTTCAGGCGAAAAAGAAATGCTTGAGAGAAATTGATAAATTTATACTGGGAAAATGAGATTTTCTGGGATCATTTGCATTACATCATTTACCAACACCTTCCTCTTCATTTTTTCTTAGGTGTTTATCATTCTGCTACTTCCTTTATTTCTATAATTTTTCAATGTACGGAAGTCTTTACGTCTCAATGCCATTTTTCAAATGGACTTGTATGCAAGATGATATGACATCAACCGAACTGCCTGCTACTGTCAAGTTTAAAATCGCGTTGGAAGGGAGGCTTGCATGCAAGCTGTACTATCTCGGGTAACCCCCAGGTTACATAATGTTTTGAACGAAAAATAATATTATTTGGAACGTTCTAATGGAACCTTGATTTAAATATAAAAGTTTGATATGTACGTACTCAAGAACGGGGGGAGGGTAAGGGGGTTTATAAACAACGTTATTTACAAATCAGGCATAAAGTGTAATCTGTATATTATTACAGTCCGATAAAGTAAGATAAAACCGTTAAATATAAAATATGAAAAAATGGCGCGACAGTATATTTAATGTAATAGAACATTTTATAATAAACGACTGAAAAGCTACTTTAAAAAATCACTGAAAAAGATAAATTTCATAATTTCTCCCATAAGAGAGGAACTATTAAGTATGATGATGTGAATAAATAAATAAATGGGCTTATTATTAATTTATTGAAGATAAAGAAATGCAGTGTATTTATGGTCCTTGAAGAGATTTGGGGCATAAAACTTGAAGTTCAAAAAAACCTTCAAAAAAAGCATATGACGCGCTTTTAGAGCCCATTTTTCCGACCTTTCTCTGAAGTGGGGACACCTCTCTTCCCCTAAAGCAAAATCCTGGGCGCGCTACTGCGTACTAACATGAAACTGATATATTCGCCGAGTAAATGCAGCAACTAATTATTTTTCGCGGATTTCCTCCCGTATCATACTCAATAGTTGCCCTTATGAGAGAAATTGTAAGATCTTTTGTTTTTTATAATTAAATATTGAAGCTAACTTTTCAGTTGTATATTCTAAGCTGTTCTACTGTATGAAATATACTGTGCAGTAGCCAAGGCATATAGAATACAAGGTATTCCCATTAAAATGTTTATACATTGCAGCTTATGTGCTGTGACGGAATTTTCTGACTAATGTATACTATACATTTTTATAAAAGACAGAGAGAGCGCAGAGAGTATTGTGTTCTCTGTACCGTGCTTTCCTATACATTTTCACGATATTTCATCACTAATGGCGAACGTGGTTCGTAATAGGAATACTTGTATTCTATATTACTTGGCAGTAGCCACTGTACAGAGATACAAGGTATTCCATTACGAACCACGTTCCGCCATTTGTGACCGAATGTATAGGAAAGTACGGAACTGAGAACACAATATTCTTTCTCCTCTCTCTGTCTTTTCAATAGAAATATATATACGTTATAGGACGAAACACATCACAGTTCTAGTGTCAAAATTTGAATGAGAATACTTTGTATTCTATATACCTTGGGCAGTAGCTATATGTTTTACTTTTGTTGTCTGCTCATGTTTTTGCGAATCTTCACGCTCGCCGCCATGCCCCCCGGCATCAGGGCTGTAAAGGCAGAAACACTTCCAAGCAAGCCATTTTGTACAGTTAAGGTTTTAGTTTATTTGACTGAACTTTGTAATAAAATACAATATCAATGTTGTGAAATTACTCGGATCAGTTTTTAAAATGACTTCGTCTGATTCAGAAGATGATGTGATGCCGCGACTGCTTTAAAAACATAAAAAAAAATTTGAAGAAGATATTCTGGATACATCCTTATAATTTAAAAACAGTCCTTTTAGATCATTTAACATAGGATAGGCTTTTCAAGCTAGAGAAATAGTAGAATATGCTTTTGGAATGCTTGTTTCTCAATATCGAATGTTTGAAGCGCCAATATCATACCATCCTGATCAAGTTAATATTATCGTGCAATCGACGAATATATACTTCATAATGTCATAACATAACATATTCGGTCAAAACAATAATTTCACCTGGAGCACAACTAACTGGGGAAAAGGATTTAATAAAACAATTGAATTAAAAACTGGTGGTCCTCTAAGAATATGTCGTCAAATAACGTAAAAAGGAACATAGACCAGGCTATCATTAACGTTGTAATACAAACTAAACGCAATTATACCTTTTAATAAAACCTTTGAATAAACATATGTTTGCTTGTTTTATTAAGCATTTCCGCTATTTCCTCAGACGATTTTTATACCCTAGATGAAATCTAAGGAGTAGGTATACTAAGTTTGTCATTCCGTTTGTAACGCCCAGAAATAATGCTAGTTGAGAAAAATGGGTTGGACACCTATGAAAAGTTATTTTGATCTTTGCATGCTCATCTGTTCATCCGTCCGTCCGTCCGTCCGTCTGTCCGTCCATCCTCACGCGCGTTCACTTAGGGAGCTTAAACGTTAACACGGCCTTTCTTAAAAAAAAGTAAATTTGAGTTCGTAAATGGGACGAATCGGGCAACCTTTCGTTGAGTTGTCATACAAAAATTTCGTTTTTCACTATATATTTGAATACTGCCTAAGAACGCGTCGACGCGACGTAGATAGCTGAAATTTTGTATACTATGTATTTTCAAAAATGGACTAAATCGGGCAGCCCCTTCTTGGTGTTGCCATATAACATTTTTGGGGTTTTACGTATACTGTGAAAACGATCAGTTCTAGACGTTCTTATTTTGCTGAAAAGCTTTCAGAATTGGTAATCCAAGAAGTGCCGTTTTCGAAATATATGCGAAAAACCACTTCAAAAATCTATTAAATCAAATACGAACTTACAGACGGGAATTCATCTCTAGGGTATAATAAGAATTGGTCTTAGTTAGACCAATTCTAGCTTTTTTACTTGTTTTGTTGAATTTTAACTGAATTTTAATTATTATATTCATATCATCATATAATTAAAGAATGCTTTCTACGATTTGCAAAAATTTAATGTTATTTTCTGGATCGTTTTTAAATTTTTTACACTTCAAATAAACAGACTAGGAACATAAGGTACGCCTGACACGCGCAACAAAAACTACACCAAGAGAGCCAGTGGCGGATTCAGGGGGGGGGGGGGGAGGTCAGAACAAATTTATCCGCTCTCCTGTCGTCACTTTCATGAACGCTGAAATCTCAAAGGAGGTAGCGATTGCAGGAGCAATTCGCTCTGTAGAATACTTCACCCCCGGCCAAGACTGTGCATGAGATGTTTCAGGTATGATCCAAGACATTCTTAAAATTATGACAATAAGCAGTGCAAACAGACGTTCTGCAAGGAACATGGTTGTGGCCAGCCAAGTCAACCAAGTACCTATCAGCGAAAATAGATTTGACTTACTCAACACACTGAATGGTTGATCATTGCTGATCGTAAGATCCGAAACCCAATCAAAGATTCCAATTGAGTGCTAACCAAAAGGTCATATTCTAGTGTAGCCAAACGGCTTAACTTTCAAAAACCCGTCAACCCCTTTAACTCACAGTCTGCCAGTTTCCAGGACATGGATAGTGGAAGAACAGGCACCGGCATTAAGCATTGAGCTCAGAGTATCTGAGCTGGAACGCTTTTTCTCATGGCTCAGTACAGCGCTGTACAAATCTTCCACAACTGAACCCAACTCTGATTTTCTATCTAATTTTAAAACCAAATCAACAATTTCAACATATCAACGGACCTCAAAATTATAAACAGTGCATCTCCACCTGATAAACCACTCAACCTTAGCACATAGATGCAAATGCTTCCTGTTTGATCTATTCAACACCCATGAAATTACTACATCTCAACATACAAAGCTGCAGTGTAAATAAATCGCACCTCGAACATTTGCTACCTCAGGTACATACGACATCATTCTACTTAATGAAACCTGGCTCAAGGCCAGTCTCTTCGCCTCCCTAAGGGGCTATAATCTAGTTAGAAATAACAGTGTCGACGGTTATGGAGGCTCTCAAATTTCCATCAAGTCGCACTTCAGCTACAAGCGTACTCCGTTTGTTTCTAGCATGGACACTGTCGTGGTTCAGATGACTTACCCCGGTTCCAGCTTAAATGTAGCCACTGCCTCCCTGCCTCCCCGCACAATTGATCCAAATAGGTTCAAAAACAATTATCTCATCCTCATCTTTAACTTCAACTCAGTAATTCTAAGTGTTGACCCAAAGGGGAGAGACTCCCTGTGGGATAATAACATTCTTAGATCTGACGCTTCAGTGAGAAAAGGGAGTCTCCTGAAAAATTCTGTCCTAACCTGTGACCTGTTCGCTATCTCCGACCCCTCCCCCACCTTCTTCTCAACTGCATCCTCGGCCAGCTCAGAGTCCACACTTGACTTGGTGATATCCTCTCTCTCGCCCGTTGAAATTTCATCCAGGGTAATCCAACAACAATTTGGAGGCTCACACCATTTTTTCTACTTGCAATTACGTTATCGAACCCATTCGTACCTAGGCTCGGACCGGCCAAGCGCTTCCTAAATAAGACTAAAGCATCAGAATATATCTAGGTGCTCGGAAGGTCTGATTTCATTGTTGAGGACATCAAAGAAATCATTGAAAAACACACCTTTTCATTAACCCACAGCAAATTCTCCCCCAAGTCATGGTGGATTAGAGATTCAATGTCTTTTTGAAATCAAAAAGGCAACCGTCTCCGAGCACATAAGAAGCCTATTAACTACTTCACTTAACAAATGGCTAGTCATATACACGCTCCTGAAGGGATCCATCCGTAAAGCCAAAGCCTCACATACTACTAAATTTGTTGATACCCTAGAACAGCTAGACTCTAGGATTTTTTTCAGAATTTTCTGAAACTTGTCTACAAATTTCAATGTTCTGATGCCTATCAGAAATGGGATGATCGAGTTTCTTGAATTTCTCATCAGGACCTCCTTCCCGGACAAAGCGTATGCACTCACCTCCCCCAACATCAGGTTAGCCTCAGCGACTCCAAGCCCGCTCACATTGCTTTTACAGCTTTCGGATGTCTTGCGAAGGAAGTGAAACTTTTCAGCACCAGGCTTAGATAGCATTCCCTACTTTGTCTTCAAGAACCTAAAAGAGACAGCCCTCTGCTCTCTACTGGACTCACTAAATGATATATGGCTTTCAAACACAATCTCACCTTACCTAAGCCAAATCAAAGTTGTTCCAATTCCAAAAAGAAACAAAGGTGGAAATGCCCCTGATACTTTCAGACCGGTTGCCCTGGTATCCACCTCCATCACATGCATCAATAGCATTGTGTCTGACAGGCTGAACAAACATCTAAGGGAGAAGAAACTTCACCTGAGAAACTCCTTCGCCTACACTAAGGGAAATTTTCTGAATCAGTGTATCAACACAGTCCTCAAAAATTGTCATAAAAACTCAAGATAATCGTACTTTTTGCAGATATATCCTCAGTATAGGAGTCAGTCCGTCTAAACACACTCAAAGAACTGTTCTTCTCTATAGATATCCACGGCAAACTGACTGGATTTTGAACGACCTGCCTAGCAGGTCACCACGTTCCTCTCTGCAGCAACTACACTAGAAAGCTTCATGACATCGCTAGTGAAGATGTTAGTATGGTCCAGTTTGCTGATGACTTTCTCTTGGTCTCATCTTGTAAAACTTTCGGCGATAGTTTAATAAAACTAGGAGCAACGCTGCAAAGCTTTTCGGCGGTAGCATCCCGTCTCAGCCTTCAAATAAACAGAGACAAGTTGGTCATGATGCCAATTCGCTGTAACAAGCTCTCGTAGCTCTCACTTAATCTTCTAGGCTTACAACTCCCAGCTCAAAAACATCTAAAGTTTCTAGACAGACATTTTTCTTCAAACCTGTCTTTGATTGAACAGGTATCAAAATCCTCCTCCTACTACCTCTACACCCTCAGAATAATCACTGCCAGAAGCCACCACATTCACCCAAAGTCAACGCACAAGACTTTTCGGACTGGAATTAGACCGAAAATCGAGCTGTCCAGCACCACAATGGCGTGTCGTCCCAAAATCATGGAAAAAAAGCTCAGAACGCTCACTAGCTCTTGTCTAAGGGCTTCTCTTGGAGTCCCACCCACTACACCTGTCCACATCCTGTATGGATTGGCTAATGAGCTACAACTCAAATACAGAACACAAAAGATGCTTGCGAAGGAATTCGGCAAGCTTGCCAGTACAGGTGACATATCTGTAGAAGACATCAGACTGATAGATACGGGAAAATCAACTTACACCTTCATAGCAAATACTTTTAATGCTTTTCAGGAAATTTTCTCTCAAGTTGGTCGATGCACGCTGACTCTCCCTCCCGTCAACCTATCAAGAGCATAGCAGACTTGCAAGGGCTGGTAAGAGCAAATCCACAATCTCAGATGAAGAACTTCTGCAAATGTATCTCGATGTTGTCAACGCTTGATATTCAAACGACTGGGCTGTATTTGCAACTGATGCTTCATTCAACCAACGCACACAGGTGTGTGTGTGCGGTTGAATTCCAATCTCTGAACTCCGTTACCAAGAGATACAATGTGCCAAGAGATGTGGCCGTCGAGCTGGGAGCATCACTCCCTCGAACAAAATCTCTCATTATCACGGACTCAAAAGCTGCGTGTCTAGTCCTAACTAAAGAAAGTTCAAACTACTTTGCGAGATCAATATTCGACTTAATAGCTCAGAACCACTCCCGCGCCTTTCGAATCCTCTGCCTTCCGGGCCATAGAGGCTTAGCTCTTAATGAACTAGCGGACAAGAAGGCTGAGCAAGCTGCAGTATCAGATCAGGTCTCTGAGACTTTCCTTTCCCTTGAGGACGCCCTACTAACTATAAATACCTCCATATACAAAGACTGGGATGAAGAATTCACCCGTATGTCTACCTCTTCTGGGTCCTTTTACACACATTTTTTCCCTTTACCCCGAAAACCTCCTGGTTTGACTGAGACTTCTCCCCCAAGGAGACCAGATTAATTAACAGACTCTATGCTGGTCAGAGGTACGATGCCAAACTTTTCAAACTATAGGAAAAACTGACTTGGTCAATTGCAACCCATGTAATACACCGAATTTCATAGAGCACAACATTCTAGTTTGTACCCGGTTCAGTTCAATCAGAAATAGCTTTCCCACTATTCTAGGCGCCAGTTCTCTGGAGGGTTTAGTGGAGCTCTGTGAAACCAGCGGGCTCAAGGAACTAACACGCTTTGCTGCAGGACTGCTGCAGGTGCAAATGAGCTATTAATTCAGTTAATCAATTCATTCAATCTATTTCATTCAACTCATTCCTTTTAACTCATTGATTCCTTAGAATAGCAAACTGTAAATAGACCTTCCTACTCCATTCCTCGTGTTGTGATTGTACATCCTTGAATGTTATATGTTCCTCTTTGTAGATGTCTTTTGTGTTTTGTCCATCACTGCTTGATCAGTAGTCAACAAATTCATAACCCACCGATAGTATCAAATACCACTAAGAACATCATCAGCAACAATTGATAGTGACCATACATCATCAGCTACACTTTGGAGTAACCACAATCAAAGTGCCGTCGCAGCCGGACATGGCAATCAGCTAAAAGCCGGACACGGCACACTTTTTTGGTGATTTTTGGTGATTTTGTGAAGAAACTCCAGCTCGTGTGTCGAGCACACAGTACTGGATCATAATCAATAGAAGAAGAAGAAGAAGAAAAATAAAAAGAAGAAGAAGAAGAAGAAGAGGAAGAAATGCCCGTACATTTTCATTGCTATATCTCAAAGGATTATAAGACATACAATAAGATTTATTAAGATTGAGAGACCATGCTTGACATAGAAATTTTACTAATGATGAATGCAAGGGCCAATAAGTGAATTTATGACTTAACTGTTAAATACTTGACATACATATAATATAAACAGTAAACCTTAGATTATATAGCATAAAGTATGGGCTATGAGGAAGAAAAACTTAAGCATTTTTCTTCATGTAGCAGAATTCCATTGATGTCTTCGTTTTAGTAAACTACGATTTTTTTTTAAACCGGGAACATAATATAGCGATTGAAACTTTATTAAGTATTGAAGAAATTCAATAGAAGAATTCCCATTATATATAGCAACATTTTTAAATTAATTTTAGATATATAATTTCATAATTTTTTTATAAGTTTTTATATTTTTAAGAATTTTCCTATAGTGCCCCATTTATTTTCTGGTAATATACATTTCTTGTCGTTCCCTTTGTATGGCTGACATTATATAAATAATGCCTCATTTTCATCGTTAAGTTAATTCAATTGACTAATTGAAATATATCTTCATTTTTTTCTAATTCTTGCAACAGTTCCTATAATCTTTTCTTCCTCGCACATCTCAAATTGTGTTCACTTAAAACCACAAGAATACCGCATTTACAAAGCCAAATATTTAACACAGCCAAACTTTTCACTTAAAATTAACATGTGCCGCGAAAATTATATTTATTTATCTTCTTAAAGTGACTAGGATAGAGGAATTTTACTAATGTTGCTAAAAGTCAATATTTAAAAATATTTTTTTTATAACCTACCTACTTGTTTTTTCATAGAAATTCAAATTAGTATTTAGAACGACAAAATTAACAGGAAAATTACACAAGTAGCCAAAATATATGACGACCGAAATATATGAACTTTCTGTCACATAATTGTTATATATGTACAATGTGGTTAGCAGTATTGCTTCAAGTAAATGTCACAAATATTAGACATTCCCCTGACAGCCTTTTTGGGTCACAATTTGGTGTAAACAGTGCCACAAAAATTGGTGGTCACAAATTATACCAGAAAGAGAATGACATTTTGTCGACATGAAAATGTTGCTGTCAGGTTATCGCCATTTTGGATACTTTTGTAGTGAACTCGAAAGGCAAATTAACATGAATAGCAGGCAATATATATATAATATATATAAAATAAATGAAGCAAAGAATGTTAAAACTGTTAAAAACTTAAGTGTTGAAGGAACAAATCAATTATGGGGCAGAGAAGAAATACTGTCAGCGTATAATGATTTTTATGTTTAGAGAACTTTAATAAACAATTTGAAAACATGATTTTATACATACATTTTATAATGTACCTATATATAGCTTTTGCACTGAAATAAGGCTTTAATTTGGATCCCCGAAAAAAAATAAAAGCTGACATAAACGCCACCAAAAACACATAGATTAACGACAAAAATAACACATTATTTGGTTAAAAATATCAAAAAATTGTGATAAAAAAATATTGAAACAAATTGTGACAAAAGTACCACAAAGTATGACAAAATTGTTGTAATGAATATGATATTTGTTAGACGAATTGTGCAAACCCTGAACACATTTCCTGGAAATTTTTGTCACATGATTCTGTCGACAAATAATAAGTGTTTGTCGATAATTTGTCATACAAATTTCACAAATGCCTACTTGGGATAGTCGACTGAATTAACTTAACGATGAAAATGAGGCATAACCGTTCATCAACTAACAATGACAATTCAATTGTAAACATACAAGCCGACATTGGAAAATGTTAATATTTTTGCTACGGCTATTTGTTTTCACTACTATTTCACTTCTATTTTGTCTAAAATACTATAACTTATTATTGAAACAATTAAACTTGCATGAAAAATGATTTCCTATGGCAACCTTGTTCTTTCTGCAGTACAGCACAGCGCACTTCTTAACCATAATTCGAGACTAAGGAGTTTCGATTTCTCGATTACATAAAATCCCTTACATCCTTAAATCCCTATGTAATTAGCTTTAAAAAACTCTCGAATTCATGAAATTTGCAAAGTTTGGTACAAAACAACGTAATAATGGTAAATCAAGTAGATAAATTTCTACATGAGTATGGAAGATCTTGAAATGGAAGAAGAAGTGACGGAGGGAAAACTAGTAAACAAGTTTTGGTTACTAATATATTTTCGTTTGAATTGAATGTTGCTATTTTCAGAGAGGAATAACTATCAAAGTTATGATATTATTGCAAAGAAAGTTCAATTTGTAGCAGATATCAAACCTTTTTCTGTTTATTTTGAAAAACTCAAATTGTATAGTGCAATGATAAAGGAAATAAAGTCAATAATGTTAACTATGGTAGCGGCAAAAATTTGTGGTTTTTATATATTTTGCATACAATTTGACGTTTTTAATTCATTTCATCACCGTCAGATGGAATGATGTACTTTTGGAAAGCATTCGGTTGTTTTGAAAGCTCTCGGAAAGTGTATGTCGCCATTTGCATTAGGTACATGTGCGTAGATTTCGCGGAATATTTGAAGTTTTATCATTAGTAATTTCTTATTTTTGCTTGGGAGGCGAGAAATGTGTCACCCTCAGAATTTTCAGTTACATTAACTCCGACTATTCTAATCTTGTTGAATTATGTTCCTTGAAAATGAAAAATTTTATGCGAACAAAATTGAGGAATTAGATAGAGCTAAAATTGTATATTGTCATACACTGAAATTGAATTTGAAATTCTACATAGCTCAACCTGGAATTTTTGTTAATGAATTCAAATCTATTTCTCGAATGTAGTTCTTTGGTTATCTACATAGTTAATAAAATGGTAAAACTGACAATGTCTAAACATTGCCCAAATTACATGGTACATTACAACTAAGAATTCTCGGAAGAGTTTTACTTGATGACCG
The DNA here is from genome assembly GCA_963930735.1 of Dioctria linearis. Classification (NCBI taxonomy): domain Eukaryota; kingdom Metazoa; phylum Arthropoda; class Insecta; order Diptera; family Asilidae; genus Dioctria; species Dioctria linearis. Next base: position 68,463,161 of record OZ005740.1, on the reverse strand, counting down.
GCTTCAGTAAAATAAAATTTGCCCAAGCAATAAATGGTGCCAGACAAATTACAAGGAAAAGTGTCTGGCCAACAGCACAGAGAGCAGAGCATACATTTCGTTCGCCACTTGCTTGCTCCTCAAGCAAAACGTTCATAAGTTCCAAAAAAATTCTATGAAAACTCCCACAGACAAATCTAAAATCTCGCCATGCCTATGCGATCCTAATGCTGTGCAGATGGCCAAAATGCATACTTCTATGCGTTTATGTTTCACTGTGCTTTTGAGAACAGAAATCGTGAGCTCTTTTTTGGTGGTAACCCCGCCCTTAACTCTTATCAAGGTATATAGAATACAAGGTATTCCCATATGTTCTGTGACGTAATTTCGTGACTAATGTACCTATATATATTTCTATAGGAAATGTAGAAAGAGCTCAGAGAGTATTGTGTTCTCTGTACCGTGCTTTCCAATACATTTTCACGATATTTCCGCACTATTGGCGGAACGTGGTTCGTAATGGGAATACCTTGTATTCTATATATAATACCTTGATCTGCTATAACATCAAATATTCCTTAAACTCGATTTTTAAGGAAATACATTTTTGTCTGCCTATACCTAAAAGTATTTATGGGCGACAGAGAAGATATTTCAAGTGTTGCATTGCCATATATTCCTATTCTATATATACATATATTCATTTGGAAAATCCACTGAACTTAAACTGAACTATGGTAGATTTCGTTTCGTATAGAACTTATTATTCGGAAATCAGCGGAATATATAATAGTATTTAAATAAAAAAGAGGCAACTATAGAAAAGTGATCCCATGATAATGTAAGCGAGTATCAGCGGTCCATGTTATATGATAAAGGGTTTTCTAATAAGAGGTGTTATTTTGATATTGAAAGAAAAATGCCATTTTTTGAGATAAATGATCTTTATTTCATTATAAAGAGGAAGGTATGCCGTTAATAATGGAAAATAACATCAGCCAAATGACCACCACGACCACGCCTACAGGACCATATCCTTTTCATGAAATTTTCCATAACCAAATCGCAAAGTGGCTGCCCTATGTCCTCGATAGCCTCACGAATTCCATCTTTGAGGTCTTAAATCGACGCTGGGCTGTTGGCGTAGACCTTCTCTTTCACGTGGCCCCAAAGGAAGAAGTCGCAAGGTGTTAAGTCACAAGATCTCGGTGGCCAATTGTGATCACCTCTTCGAGAGATAACACGGTCCGGAAACTTTTCCTGTAAAAGATCAATGGTTTCGTTGCTTGTATGGCACGTAGCGCCGTCTTGTTGAAAGTAAACGTTGTCCAGATCAATACCATCCAATTCCGGCCATAAAAAATCATTAATCATCTGCCGATAGCGCAATCCACTCACCGTAACTGTTGCTCCAGCCTCATTTTCGAAAAAGTAAGGTCCAATGACCCCGCGGGACCATAGACCGCACCAAACAGTCACACGTTGAGGATAGAGAGGCTTTTCAATAATAACTCTTGGGTTTTCCGAGCCCCAGATTCGACAATTTTGCTTGTTGACGAAGCCATCGAAGTGGAAATGGGCCTCATCACTCAAGATGAGTTTTCGATGGAATTCCGGATCATTTTCATGCATTTCAAGGACCCAATCAGCAAAGACTCGACGTTGTTGATGATCGGCCGGCTTGAGTTAGTGTGTTAACTGAACTTTATAGGCCTTAAGACCCAAATCTTTATGCAAAATACGGTGTAATGACGTTTGTGGAATGCCTAATTCCAAAGAACGACGAGGAATGGACAAACCTGGGTTTTCTTCAACACTTTCGGCTACAGCAGCAATATTCTCGGCTGTTCTTGAGCGACGTGCACGGGTTTTATTCTTCACATCACTAACTTGTCCCGACAGCTCGAATTTTTCTACCAATTTCTGTATTGCGGTCCGACAAGGTGTTTCACGACGACCCAAAAATGTTCGAGTTTTACGAACCGTCTCTGCCACATTTTCACCATTTTTATAGTGAATTTTAATAATTTGAATGCGTTGTTGAATCGTGTATAGTTCCATTTTTATTAATGGCGTAGTTTCTACTTGTCAAATGTCAAAAAATGACAGCTCCAAAAGTGACATATACCGAAATAGCGGGCTAATTAAAATAACACCTCTTATTGGAAAACCCTTTATATTACAAAACGGATGATTAGCGTATTCAATTAAGTCTTGAATAAGAGCAGGTTTTCTAGATACTGATGCTTTTAAATAAGTACATAAGCTGGATGATTTCTAAAACGGCTTCTAATAAGTACTGAATATTGCCGAAAAGTAGAATTGTGCCCGAAAATCTGCGAAGAACTTTAAACTTATTGAAATGTGCGAAAAATCCTGAAGTTGCTGAAATCGACATTATGATCGACTGTTAAGAAATCCGTTGGAAATGAATCTGTGTCATAGTGATTAAAATGATGTGTCCCTAAAAATGTCAATTACAAAATTTAAAAATATTCGAGTGGGCTAAACATCATACCGTATGGGGTGGAATATGTAATCTTCACTTCCCCATTTATAGTACGTACCTCATGAAAATTTTATAACATAGCCCGAGTTATTTTTAACTTACTGTGTCTGTTCAGTACACTTTTCATATATGTAGTCTTTTTCTTCTCTTAACATTTCATTGAAAAAGTTAATATTCCCAGGGGTTCTTATTATTTAAATATTTTCATCTGGTTCTGTATATTTTCAGCAACTTTCCCTTTCGTGTTAATGTCAGAGTCAAATACTCCAATTGTCATCAGCTATCAGTTAACAATGTGACTCTCAACCTTTACCAGCCCTGTTAACTTTTTTTTTTTTTTTTTTTTTAAATAAAAACCTTGGTTAAGGTTAACCCACTTCCGGATCTTGCTATCTACTTATAATTTTACATACATACCTATTACCTACTCTCTCGTAGGAACGGTGACTTTTTATATGCCGCATCTCTTCTTTTCCGCGCGTTCATGTTTATATGATTTCCTCTGGGAAAGAGGAACCCATATTCCCAGTCCGTAAACTCACCGAAATATTTTCACCATGTAAAGATATTAATATGAATACACACCTGACATGCATGTACCTCCTCCGGAAAATGTAGTGTAGATAAAAATATGAGCAGAGGATAGAGGATGATGGTAGATTTCCTTGGCAGGAAAAAATCCCGGCAGTCAGTCATTCGATCTGGGCACAAGAAAGGGCAAAATACCAAGCAGACAACGGTAAAGTGGCGAGAAGGTAGATGGATGGATGGATGGGTATATCATCAAAAGCCAAGCAGCTGGTGCTATATAGATATATACATATTATATGTATGGAACATCTGTATACATACATATCTCCATCCGCCCGCGCAAACTGGATGTAACCAAGCTATGTATGTATGTAGTAGATTGAAGGAATCTCGTGTTTTCAATTGAAATTCTTCTGGCGATAGTGTCGATGTCCTTTAACTTGAATCTACTGTCCTTCTTTTTCTTTAGACTTTCACAGAGGGTACTTATCCGGGTTTAACATTCTCTTTTTGTACGAGAGAATGTATCCTCTACATGCTGATAGTATACCAAACCAAACCAGCCTTCATCTCTCACGGGAGAAAACGAAAAATATTTTCTACCAGCAGACCGTGCGCTAAAGGAGGATTAACCGGAGATATATCGATTTTCCTCCTGTATGTATCCTTCTATATGGGGTGTTGCTATAGGTAGATGGTGGGTATACGTATACGGACGTATATATCCTGATTCTACTGCTGGAATTTTTCTTGCCCTCACATTGCCCTGAATATTGTGGGCTCGAATGAATGTTGTTCTTTCCTCGCGCTTTATTCGAATGGAATTTTAAATTATGCAAAAATGATGGTACAATTTTCAACTTTCAATTCGTTTGTTAGCTCCCCCCGCCCTTAAAAATCCCTCGCCGAAAGACTCAACCCAACCAGCCCCAAAAACTTATCTCTTTCCAGTGTTGTTTTGCCCAAGGTGAAACTAAACATTTTCCGTTTTACCAACCTACCCACATACCATTTTTATTGACTGTCGGAAGGGTCTCAAACTGATTGTTTTTTTTTTCTTGGGTTTAACTGATTGTAATTTAAAGGACTTGGAAGCATGCATACCATAGATAATTCTTTGTAATAATTTTATATATTATACATTCATACATTAAATATATACATTCATACATACATAAGAATTATGTATATAGAAAATTTCCCTTTAAAGGTATATTCTTCCGGCGTTAATCAATATTTATACCTTTTACCTTAAATGGCTTTCGAGCAAGCAAGTACTTTGCAGACTTTTATTTATTAAAGCTCAAATCCTCTTTTAGGAAAAGAAAAAAATTAAGGTTAGGATATTTGTAAGGATAGCAGATGATGAATGTCATCCTTGAAGGGACAATAAATAAATTGTGATTGTATAGAGAGAGAGAGAGAGTTTTTTTGGGCTAGACTTTAGAGACCCATCTACATATATAATTAAAGTGGTAGGTGTAGAGTACCACAAGGACTGGAAAATAAATAACTCGAAGACATCACTGAAGAAACGTTTGCTAAAATTTAGGTTTCCGACGTGTTAATGCAGGGGAGAAGTATTTAGGAAATTATTTTTGATATACAGAATAATAATAAGAATATATTGCCAAATTTTTCCAAAGGCCCAGCCTATTGATAATGACGTACATTTATATACGTGGGATCGAGGTTTTTACATGCAAAGTGAAATTAAAACAAATAAAAAAATTGGTCTAAGACCAATTCTTATGATACCGTAGATGAATGCCCGTATGAAATTTCGTATGTTCACCCATTTGTGCAATTTTGATTTGGGCAGTGGTTTTTCGCATATATTTCTAGAAGGGTTCGTCGGACAAAAGAAATGATTATAACTAATTTTATAGGACTTCATATTCTGAAGAAGTTTTTAGTACAATAGAAATGTTTAGGACTGAAAGTATCCGTAAAAACCCGAAATTTTTATATGGTAACTCTCTATGTCAACGCGTTTTCAGGCAATATCCAAATATATAGTGGCAAACGGAATTTTTGTATGGCAACCCCATGATGGAGTTGACCGATTTGTATCATTTTCGAACTTAATTTTACTTTGTTTAAAAGTCCGCGTACAAAATTTCAGCTCTCTAAGTACACGCGTTCTCGAGTTATCGTGCGGACGGACGGACGGACAGACAGAAATGCAAAAATTAAAATACCTTTTAATTTTATGCGTGGGTGTCCAATCCATTTTTCTCTACTAGCATTATTTCTGTGCGTTGCAAACTTAGTATACCCTTTAGATTTCATCTAGGGTATAATGAGAATCGGGGTACGTGGGTACGGCACTGAAGTTACAAAGTTATAGAGTATCAAGGTTCGAATCTCGATCGTTTGTAACTATATATGTTTTCCGATTCTTACAATATGGGGACTCAACTGGGATGGAGAAGACTGCACAAAGTAAATTAATTGAAAGTGTAATAGACGGACATCAGAAGACAGAATAACTTTCAGCACAGTCGAGTATTGACGATTCTCCCTGCAATGTGATTTTTTTTTTATTATTTATTTATTGAATCAGTCTACCGAATATAACAATCTTACAGACTTGCATTGCATTATTTCGTAAACAAAAATTGTTCATTATTGCCTTAATCCACTTTTAACAAATAAAATTAATTGTCATAAAAAGATCTAATACTTACATAAAGATAAAGAATTTGCGAAAATCATACTTTTAAATCTTTTTCTAGACATATAAACATCTGCAAGTGACCAGAATGAATTGTAATTAGATACACAATTTTATATTGGTCCATGGTAACCATAAGTGGTTCTATGATGAGAACATACAACAGATCCCTTAAACGTATCGGTTTTTCAAGAGCATAAATATTAATTAATAAATGCAATTCGGACGATTTTATTTTAAACGAAACTATGTATATATCTTTCACCAATAAAGCACAGGAAGCTTCACGACGAAGTTTCAAACTTAACAGACCAAGAAATTTACATCTCACGATGTATGATGCTAAATTGCTATCATAGTAATTTATTTTCCATAAAACAAATCTTGTAAATGCATTTTGAAGGGATTCAATACTGCCCTGAAGAACTCCTGAGGTGACCGTCATTACATTAGATATACTCGTAATATGCAATATTGTTTGATGTTATATAAATAAATAGGCCACAATCCAGCTTAAAAAAGAGGAGTGGAGCCTATAATTTTCAAGTTAGGAATGAGAACCGGAATGTTGATCTTATCAAATGCCTTCGAGAAATTTGTATAAATAGTATCAACTTGAATGAATTTTTCAGAAGCACTTATAGTATGTATAGTTCGAAAATAATATAAGATTAATTACACATGACCTTCCCGTTGCTCAGGTAATACATATTCCTTAATTAGAGAACTAAGCTTATAGATAACTACATATATAATCAAGTAATTTTGGTACGATCTCTATTACAGAAAATGGTCTGTAATTCTCTATATAGTACTTTTGGAACCTGATTTAAATATAGGTGTGATAAATTAGATTTTCCACTCATCAAGAAAAGTACCTGTATTTAAGGATAGGTTAAAAATCTTACATAAAGGATCGGCAAGAAAAGCAGCGCAGTTTTTTAGTAGCGAATGACATAACCAATCAGCATCTGACCTTGTAGTGGAATCAAGTTCATTGAGACTCTTCAAGACATCATCAGCATTAATCATTAATTCAAAGGGAATGATCAAAAGATTCGTTACTATAAACAGATTTGAAGTAGTGGACAAAAAGATTACAACTAGTGTGCAAATCGAACGATTTAAACGACTAAAACCTTAGGAAAAGAAGAAGTCGTACGCTTGGATTTTACAAAGAACCAAAAGGCCTTACTGCTAGAAGAGCTAATGCTGTTTTCAATTGAACACATGTACTGACCATACATATACCTATGTAAGACCTCGTATTCCTTTCTAAGGCTGTGAAGTCACGCCTCATTTGCGCTGTTTCCAGTAGCCCGATATTGCTTGTGTGCCTTTGCCTTAGCATTTTTCAATCTTAAAAGAACGTTTACAAATCATTTTGGTGCAATATTTTGGTTGATTTTTTTTAAGGAAAACACCGATGTTGATTTTATTATTGTTTATTTGCTCCACGTTTCGGGCCTTGATTAGTACACTTCTTCAGGAGCTATCTATATTAAAATATAAAATTGTATCAAAGTTGTATAAATAAATAAAAATGCTTTCCTTTACCTTTGTTTCTGATATATGATTCGTTTAAAAATATTAAAACATAAAAACGTTGACTGAACACAATCAGCTGTAAATTTCTAATGAGTTGTAAATCATCAAATCATTTTGGGTGTTTATTACAACATTTAGATTTTTTAGCGACAAATTTATGTAAGCCTTCATGGACAACGTCAAGAAACTTGTTGTATACTCTCAGCAGATCACAATATTCCAAAAAAGACCAATATTTATGAGGGAGAAATGTTGTTAAGACCTAGATAATTAGTTTTGCTAAAATTAAATTCAAATTTATCGTTAGAATTCTGCAAGATTATAAAGAGAGATATTAAAGCTAATGGCATTATGATGAAAATCAACTGGCGTCACGGACTTTTAACATCATAACTACTAAGTCTGTGATAATAAATCTCAAATCTAGAATTTTACCAAAAAATATTGTTAATATTATTTAATTGAATTAAATCTAAGCCTAATAAATTATATAAAACAAAACCTCTGCTTTAGAGACACATTAATAAATGGAGAATAGAAGAATTTTAAGAACTTTGATTTTTAACGTTTCTAAATCAAATTATAAATACAAGAGGATACAAGGGGTTTGAAACTGTTGGTTTTTTCTCTTTGATTTAGAATCGGTAAAAGTAAAAGTTCTTAAAATTTTTCTATTCTCCATCTTTGACCGATTCTAACAAGCGTGGGTTCGATTTCCGTCCGGGAAAAATAAAAACCCATTAATAGGTTCTAGCATCGCATCATCATCATTCCAGGGCAACTGTAAATTACTTAAATTGAAGTCAGCCATAGCATATGAGGTGGTCGTTGATATTTTCGGGCAAAGTTGTTATATTGAGTATGTACTACTTGTAAACCTCACGTGAAGAGAATGGAGGAATATAACTGGTGCAATTCGATATTATTTATGTTTAATCCTTGATTAAGACTAGCAATTAGGGATGTATAAACCTCTGACCATTTACTGAAATAGTCAATATAATGCATTCTGATATCCCTTTTTGCAAAATGTCTGGTATATAGTATCTACTCCTACAGTTATCCTTTCAAATGTGATCAGACACATGGTTTCCTTCTTGGACGTTCTACAGTTACTAACTTATCTCTGTTTACTAACACTATCGCCTCTTTTCTTGGTGAAAACAAACAAGTGGATTCCATTCACACTGACTTTATGAAGGTGTTTGATAGGATTCGTCACCAGTAATATCTTTTAAAGATGTTGAAAATTGGTCACTGTTCTTTGGTTTCTGTCCTATCTACAGAACATTAATGATTCCCAAACAAATTCCTTCGAACAAACATCAGGCGTCCCTCACGGTGCATTACTTGGTGTTTTCATCTTCCTTATTTATATAAATGACGTACCATGCATTGATTTCTTTGCAATATGTTGACGACGACACTAAGGTTTTTAGAGAAATTTATGATGCTATTGATTGTACTCAGATGCCTGGAAAATGATATTGTTAAGCTTGAAGGTTGGTATAAGAAAAGTTATTTTGATCTCAATATTGATAAATGCAAGATTATAACTTTTTCTAGTGTGAATTATCTTCGTCAACTACAAAATTCATAATTTTCATAATTTTCGGGTCTCTAGATCCTTCAAGGGCACTACTGATTTCATTTTCCTTTTTATCTCACTGGTGAGAAGCACTTTGGAAAATTTTTCAAATTTGGAGAGCCCATTTTATTTATGCTACAATAATTAAGTTAAATCTGTTCAGAGAAAGTTTACCAGAATCTTATAGTTTAAATTAAAAATAAATGTAATGGAGTATAATTAGAGATAACGTTTTTTAACCTACTATCTTTAGAACACTGTCGCATGTATATGGCCTTTTATATAAATCTCTTAATGGCTACGTCATTGTCCTAATTTGCTTTGTAAAATCTGTATAAAAATTCCAACAAGATATACCCAAGATTACATGTTCCGTTTAGAATCCATTCTGTAGAACCAATCTCTGATTAAAGTCACATTTAGTAAAAATGCAGAAAACTTTGAATTATGAGTTTAGCAAAGTTAAGATATTATACCTGTGTATTTCTCTTCTGAGTATGTGTGGCTGTTCATTGCCAGAAGTACAAAAATTGATTTTCCACTTTCGGCCGCATACGTAGCCAATTCTTTCTCGTATTTTAACATTCGCTTCCAAATGGCCTCTAGATATGAACTTATTGTAGAAATTCGTAGACTTTTGATATTGACGAGTGTCTGCATTCTTTCCTACTTGCGATTGTATTCAACCTGCATAGAATTCGTTGAGCACAGTTTTAGCTTCTCGCTGCCCTTTGTAAAATTTTCCTATGCTAGTCTTACCAAGCTATCAAAGATTTCAGAGTCATAAGCTTGGAATCCCTCTGTGCATCTCAAGACTTGTCCCTGAGCATTAAACCGCAAGAGGAACTTAAATGCTGTGTAATCAGTGTGGAGGATAAATTTCTGTACGTAGAAATATTTATGAAAATGCTTTGTCAAGTAACAATGGTAAGTATAGCTCTTTAGTTTTAACACAATAGTTTCTGCTTCATTTGGGACCAATACCAACATTACTGGCATCTGTGCCCATTATATCAGACGTTTTTGTCAGATTTTAGATAATGAAGTATTTATGGTCTTGACAGAATTGTCGCTTTAGATTTGAAAAACTCTCGTTACATTTATCCGACATGAACGACTTTGTGAATTTTCTAGAAGTTGATGTAGACTTTTTACTATATCTAAGAAGCCTTTTACGAATCTTCGCTCCTATAGTCTGTAGCTCGATCAAGAACACTGCTCAAGTCATTTGTGTTCTTTGGAATTGGCAGGGCAACTTTTATGTTCTATTTGCTTCAAATGATTAACTAGAGCAATAACTACTCCATAAATCCCGTATAGTAAATGATTTTACCCCGAGCAGAGTATTCAATGTGTCATTAAGCGGTAAGAGATAATAATCGGCACAGAATCGACACCTGCCATCTTTTCTCCTGGATAGAATAACCGGCAATGTCCAAGGGCTATTGGGTTACTCTATTATACCTTGTTTTTTAATGGAGTTTATCATATCTGAAATTCCTAGTTTCATTTTGGTTGTTTGTACTCTTCTTTGTATTTTTCGAATGCGTCTGATACGGTGTTAAATGAGTTTTGTTTATTACAAATGTTTTATAAAATTTATCAATCGTTCACATTATTGTTAGATGGATAGGCCTCTAGAAGACAAGTAAATTAAAATATTTAAGTCAGATGGTTGAAAAATCACAGCAACCATCCTCCGTAAGCAATAGATATGCAAAGCTGCTGAGAAATCTCAAGATGCTACCGAGCTCTACTTTCTCCAGAGAGCATTTAAGAAGGTGCGTAGAAAAAATGCAAGAAGAGCTATATTTTGGGCAAGTAGAATCTGAAGACTAAAATTCCATTAAAAAACTGGTGTTCATGAAGTGTTATTGAATATTTTTAAAAACATTCGCAATTTCGATTTTGTTGGGCACGAACCTTTAACTTCGAATTGTATCCAAAAGTTGGACATCTGAGTTCACGGTAGTGTACATAGACGCAGGCAATTCACGGTTTCATTGCTGTCCTGATGAGATCGACTTGCACTGCTAATCGAAACACACGGTATGCTCTCAAAATGTCTTCATGAAATTTTTATTTTTGGTGGACTCCATACACACTGTTTTTTATAAGGCTTTTGATAGGATTCGTCACCAGCAATGTCTTTTAAAGATGTTGGAAATTGGTTTCAACATGGACACTGTTCTTTGGTTCCTGTCCTACCTGGAGGGAAGAAATAGTGTCGTGGTTTTTAATGGCTCCAAATCTAACCTTTTTGAACAAACCTCTGGCGTCCCGCAACAATACTTGGTCCTTTCATCTTTCTTATTTACATAAATGACTTGCCTATTGATATTACCTCGCCTTCCTTGCTTTATGCTGACGACGCTAAATTTTTTAGGGTAATTTATGATGCAAACGAATGTAAATGCCTGCAAGATGATATTGTTAAGCTCGAAGGTTGGTGTAGGGAAAACTATCTTGATCTTAATATAGATAAATGTAAAACTATAAACTTTTCTAGAAAGCGGTAAACAAACTTCTTTAACTATAAAATTAATAATACCTCAATTTCACGTGTTAATGAAATAAAGGATTTAAGAGTCACTTTTGATCACAAACTACGTTTCGCTTCTCATGTAAATCTTATTACTACTAAAGCTTATCGAATGCTAGATTTCATCTTTCGGATGTGTATATCCTTCAAGAGCAGTGCTGCTTTCATTTGTCTTTTTACCTCATTGGTGAGAAGCATCCTGGAATATGCTTGTCAAATTTTGAGCCCTTTCTACTCATGTTATAACAAACAAGTTGAATCTGTCCAGAGAAAGTTTACCAGGATTCTTTTTTTCAAACTAGGCATTAATGAGATGGAGTACGCTCAAAGATTATTTCCCTTTAACTTGACATCTCTAGAACACCGTTGCATGCATCTCACTGTTTATTTTTATATTAACTCCTAAATGGGTCCGTGCTTTGTCCAGAATATGCATAAATATTCCTACAAGATCCCAAAGACTCCATGCTCCTCCTTTTAGAGTCCCCTTCTGTAGAACCAATATCCGCGTAAAGTCACCATTGGTAAGAATGCAGAAATTATTCAACTGTAAGTTTTGCAATATCGATGTCCTTTGTTCTGACCCCCAGACTTTCAAAAGATCAGTTTTAGCTGAGATTATGCAATTTCCCTTAACTTAATTTATATATAATAGTTTTTCAGTGTTTGCTTTGGCTTTTCCTTGCCTGTATTTTCATTTTTAAATTTTTTTGTTCATTATTAATAAATTTTCATTTTCATATTACATGGGTACCAACTGCATTTTACATAATTTAGTGCGTTATATCAAACACGCATATTAAGATGCACTCAGAGAAATATCCCGTGAAATCAATGTGGTTTCTTATCAAATCTAAATTTTTTTCATATTGTTGTTAGTCAATGTGAAAAGTCACATTTTTTAAATAAATTTGAAACCATTAAATTAATGGTGCTCTTTCTTAGTAAAATCATCAATATCGCCGTGTAAAAATAACTACTTAGACCCATTAATTTTTAAATTGAGGTTACTATTGAAATAACGAGATACACTTTTTGGTTTAATGCGATTTGCTCATATAAAGGGCAGTCCTATTATTCTTGCAAGATTCGCACTATAAATTCAATAGTTTATAATCATTATTCCAATTATAAACTTGATATTAGAAGAACTGGGATATCTTATTATTTCTATATAAGATTTTTATTGACAATATGGTAAATATTATATTAATAGTACCTCACATTACTGATTCGGGCCAACTAGTACGAAGATTATACGAATTGAATTAAATATTGCTAACAATTTCAAATAGCCGTGGCTTTAAATACTATTTGATATGACTTTATTTTATTTGGTGATATAGGAGTTTGCTAATTTCTATACCCTAGATGAAATCTATATCTATATACTAAGTTTGTCATTCCGTTTGTAACGCATAGAAATAATGATGGTAGGGCAAAATGGATTGAACCCATACATATTATTAAAAGTAATTTTGATTTTTGCGTATTCGTCTGTCCATCCGACTGGCTGTCTGTTTGACCGTCTCTCCGTCTTTCGGCACGTTAACTCGACATCGCATCTAATTAGAAACATAAAATTTTGTACATGGCCTTTTCAAAATTCAGGAATGTCCATGATTTATTATTATTGTATGATTGTATATTGAGCACAACATCATCAGAATGTGAAGAACTAACGAGAAGGATAGTAAAACATATAATTATTCATCAAATGGTCACTTAAAAAAATTCACCATGCTATAAATGTAATAAACCATTATATCACGGATTTAGTAACACTTTAATTCAATAAATTATATTAATACATTAATTAGAGTCAGGAAGAAATCAATTTTCCAAAAATTAAAGCTTTTACGAAATTTCATACTTGTCGGTGTAATCCACGGTGAATTTCCTAAATCGCCGTTAGTTTATTATAAATTCATTTTTGTTTCACAAATTAAAAATAAAGCAACTCTGTAGTAATTAATAAATGTGTATTATTAAATTGTTAGACTCTTAATATAATAAAAAACAACAACCTACAATCAAAATTTTTTTGAACGAAAACATCTTTTCCCATTATTTATAAAGGCGGAGTATCAAATTCGCCAATACAGTGAAATGTGTAATCTTTAAACTTATTTGCTAATATAAAAGACTGCAAGTGTTCGCTAAAATATGACACCTCCCATTGGCTACAAATCATATGTAAAGTATTTTGGTGAATTATTATTTCTTCGATTTCAAAGAGCAGTGTTACACCTTTTATTGTTTTAGATACAAAGAACTTTACCCCTGCACACAATTTTTTTGGCAACAAAGGCAGTAGTTACATCGAAAGCATCCAATGTATTTGTATGTAGGTTAAGGAACTTTTCCTGCAAATTACAAAGTTTAATATCTTTTGAGTTGACTTTTAAATCATCTTTAAAAAATGATTCAGAATATATCAAGTATGCAAATTTTGAACCCGCTTTAATTGAAATTGTTAATTGGATATTAGTTCTGGAGTATGAACTACGAGCATAAGTCTTGAATGTTTTATGAACAGCTTCAAACCGTAAACACGAAATTGAAATATTTTTTAAGGGAGCCTCTAGTATAGAAGGTTCCACTTTGAACGTTCCTGCGTAAAATGTTTAGTAACAGAGACTAATGGCTGTAGAACTGCGTGAAGCAATAATATTATAATGCAATCTGGACAATCTGCAATACAAAGAAAATATATAATATTATGACTGTTGAAGAGTAAAAGAAGAAATTCTTACTTGAGTCGATATTCTCTTCTTCCAAATATTTCAAAAGCTTTTGGGACGCGCCGTCTTTTATATTGTTTTTAAAATAGTGGATTATTTTCTCAGAAAATGTTTCCCAATTTCTAAGTAATGATGTCTCCTTATCTGGATCCAAAAGCCTATAGTCAATATCAATCTAGAAAATAATGTAAGTTTTTAATAAAATTGAAACAATTGAATTTTAATTCAAAAGAGACCAATTTATAATTGGCGACTAAATGTTGTCAATACCCTAGATGAAATTCGTGGTAATTAAATATTATTTTAAAGCAGATTTGTCCCTAGTTATAAAAATGGCAATAAGCAATATTATACATGTTTACATTCCGAATATTGAAAAATTCTCGCATTGAGCATTTTCCCAGTTTTTCCAGTAGATCATGGCTATATGTTTTTTTTTAAAGAGGCAGGGGAACAGGAGAGACTTATCCCAAGCACGGAGGCCATAGCGGCCCATTGTGCTCTCCTGCTAGAAGCCCATTCACCACAACCTTCCTGTTGCGCGCATCAGGCTTTGGTGAGTAAAGCCTTTCAGCTCATCTGCCGATAGAAGGCCAGACTCTAGAGTATCCAGTCTGCTTCGGGCGAAGGCCGGACACTCACACAAAAAGTGTTTGGTTGTCTCTGCCCTCTCTCTCCATGCAGGACAGACACTCAGGGCTGTTAACAACTCCCATCCTTGTTAGATGAGCTGTGGCCGGTGATGATGCCAATTACAGTTCTACATTGTTTCCTTCCGAGCTCAATGTGAAAATCGGAGATATTCCCATTGGGCCCATCAAGAAACAGTTTTGTACACCTACAAGTACTCAGGTTCGCCCATCTCTGCTGATGCTTCCTATGAACATCCGTTTTGATGAGAGACCCGATACTCGAGGTGGCAACGCCTACGGCGGGCTCCGGTCCGAGGAACGGAGAATCAGAGATTCAGCCCTAGCTAAAGGTCAGCCCTTTCATTCCCCATGATCCCCATGTGACCAGGAACTCACAGGAGGGACACTTTGTTGTGAATACACAACTTATCCACTGACGACCTGCAATCCCCCAGTAACTTAGACGTTATCTGAGGGCCACTCAGAGCCATCAAGGCTGCCTGACTATCCGAAAGGATAGCAATGTAGTTCCCCTTGATTTGCATGTCAAGGGCTAACTTCCCTGCCATTGAGATGGCGAAGACTTCAGCCTGGAAGACAGTGGTGTGTCTTCCTACTTTATTCCAAAATCAGGCTCAGGAAAGTAGACACCCGCCCCAGCTCCCTCATTAGTGAGAGAGCCATCGGTGAAAATTTTTAGAGCAGCCGGGAAGGCACCTCCTTGAGTCCACGATTCCCTTACAGGAAAGGTCACAGAGAAGCGACGCCCGAAACGAAGCTCAGGTATCATCGCATATCGTGACGTACCGGCCAGAGCGTCTTCCAAGTCCAGCCGATACGCCAGCGAGCAATGACAAAAGCCAGTCCAGCCGTCCTCCCAACATCGCCATGAGCGCATGAGATCATGGCTATACAGGGTGGCCAGCCGGAGGCCTTACATCCGGTGGCTATGGCTCATAATTATACAATAAAAAACTAATATGTGGTTGGCGGAGGGAGGATTCCTAACGGTTTGGGGGGATGTGAGGTAAATTTTTATGAATTACACTATAACTTCTGAACGGTACCCACTGTGATGATGATTTAACATTTATAGGATAGTTTTAAAGGTATTTTCGCTTAAGAAAAAGTGCAACAAATGCAGAAAGGGTTCCATTTCAGAATCCAACATAATCTAATAGTTAAATCGTCATCTTAGAGTATACCGTTTAGTAGTTACCTCCCTACCCCACCAATATACGGAACCATTAAGAATCCCACCCCCTCCCTTTTCGTTAAGCATGACCTGTGAATAATTACCGGATGTATCGCCTCAGAGGGGACACGCTGTGTATTACATAATATATGGAAATTCATCTAGTGTATCATATAAGCATTGGTCTTCTGTTAAGCCAATTACAGCTTGTTTCGTAGGCTTAGTTATAGATATACTTCATGAACAGGCGAAATTTATTCTTACTAATGTATATCCCATGCTGTGTTTTAAAAGTGGCCAATTCATGAAAATATTCTTTCCTATTTTGATTTCATTGTTTCTGATAGCATATACGGATTCCCGCTTTTTCTCAACTTCCAACCAAGGTTCATTGTTAAGTTGTAACCATAAAATTATTTCATTTTCTTCTTCCGTTTTTTCAATATGGTATGCTTCCGAAGTTTCTTGTGGGATTTTTTAAATGCTTCTTTATTGCAATCCTTCATTTTCAACTTCTTTCGAGCATTTACTGCTTTGTCGTGTAATTTCCCTGTGGGATTCCTGGAAGAACCGCGTTTAAAGAAATAATAATCCTATAATTGAATGGTATAAGCGCAGCAGTATTACGAGAGTTATACTTAATTCAATGGTGACAAAAGAAAAAACTTTAGAAAAAACTAACAGAATCTTCTGTTTAAAATATATCTTTTATAGACTTGCTAAAACTTATAATATCTCTCATTGTCATTGCTATACTGTTATCTGCATAATTATTAACGAGGATGTTAATTAATTCATCCCGATAAATTAATTAGAGTATTGTTTTTTTTCGTAAAAATCTATTATGCTCTGTCCTTTTGCCGTGTGCGTTAAAATTTCAAGTAATGATTACGGAATCGAATGTGCATCACTGTTGCAAGGAGATAGAGCTGAGTTGGAGTCATAACTTGTGTTTACCCAATCTCTGCCTGCTAGTTTTAGCAGAAAGTGTATCGTTCTGCGTGTATTAATCGAAATCATGTGTACAATATAGAAAGAGATAGTTTTTATATTTACTTGTTCTTTTCTCCATTTATTTGGCTGGAATTTGAATTTCGCTTTCATACCTAACTGCGTTATTGGAAATAATTCATTTATGTCGGAATCACTTATTACTAACAGGCTTTCAATGTCTAAATCGCAATGTACGAAATTAAAAAATAAAACAATATCTTTATACACTGAAAAAATAAAATTAGTGGGTCAAATTAGCCAAAAATCTACGTCAAAACAACAATTTTCGCGTTTAAAATGGCGCTTATCACAAAAATGGTTAAAGATTACTATTATGCATGTTTATTTCAAACATGCATAATTTGAACACATTTCATGGCACAATAAATAGCTGTACCCATTAATTTAAACAGAGGTCATATTCGTTTTTACAATAGCAATACAATAGCAAATAGTCTTAAATGTTAACTTTTGAAATGTCCAATAGTAACTGTTTGCACATTTCATTTAACGGCTTTGTGTGGTCACTTCCAAACGTAGAAATCATTTTAATGACCGATTATGGATAAGGGCATAAGGTCATCCTTAAGTGTTCAGCTTTGGTAGGAAAGCTCTAAAACACTTTCTGCAGAAAATTAAAAAAAAATGCATACTAATCCATTCTTTTCCAACATTTACTTTTTATTTCCGTTAAAAACCGTACAGATATAAAATAAATATATATTACATATATAAAAAAACAACTTTAAGTAGGTACAAAGAGTACTAACTTTATTCAACATATTATATTACAGCTCAATTTGTGGTTATTTAATAATTTTAACAGAAAGTAATTCAAAGGCATTTTACAAAGGCTTATTTCTAATGAAAGATTTTCCGCTCTATATGTATATACATGGATTGGAAAACTTGTGAAATAACTAATTTTATTATACCCTAGATGAAATCTATAGGGGTATACTAAGTTTGTCATTCCGTTTGTAACACCTCGAAATAATGATGGTAGAGGAAAATGGATTGGACACCTACGCATAATATTAAAAGTTATTTTGATTTTTGCATGTCTGTCTGTCTGTGCGCACGATAACTCGAGAACGCGTACACTTAGGGAGCTGAAATTTTGTACACGGACTTAGAAAAAAAAAGTAAAATTAAGTTCGAAAATGAGACAAATCGGGCAACTCCTTCGTGGGGTTGCTATACAAAAATGTCGTTTTCCGCTATATATTTGAAAACTGCCTCAGAATGCGTCGCCGTAGAGAGCTGAAATTTAGTACATGGTGTTTTCATTGTACTAGCAAATAATATTTTAAAAATGGACTAAATCGGGCAACTCCTTCTTGGTGTTGCCATATAATAATTTAGGTTTTTTACGTATACTGTGAAAACGATCAGACCAAGACATTTTTATTGTACTAAAAATTTCTTCAGAATTAGAAATCCTATAAAATTGATTATAATTATTTTTTCTGTCCGACGAACCGTTCTAGAAATATATGCGAAAAATCACGGCAAAAATCAAAAGTGCTCAAATGGGTGCCCATACGAAATTTCATACGGACATTAATCTAGGGCAGTGGTTCCCAAACTTATTTGGCTTACCGCTCCCTTTCCAGAAAAAATATTACTCAGCGCCTCCAGTAAATTTTTTTTTTAAATTTTAATAGCAATTAAGCAGAAAGATATACTTATGTATTAATGTTTCTACTTTTTGTAAAATATAGTAAAGAAAGGTGTAAATTAGAAGCATTGAAGTTCGAAATTATGAAACTATTTATTGAACTCAGAATAGAAAGGTAATACAAAAAAAGTTAAAACATTCAAAATCATCTTAATGAGAAGGATGAACCTAGTAATCCTCGGCTCTATTTTCGTCAACAGTAATCGTAAATCACCGCGATTGACTATTTGCAATCGGTTTCTTTTTTTTTTGTTAATAAGTTGGTTACCGCACTGAATCCACGTTCCACTAAATATGATGACGGAAATGCAATTAAGAACTTTTGAATTACAGCCCATATTTCAGGATAAGCCGTAGGGATCTTCTTTTGCAGCCAGAATTGTTGGTAGCCGCTTTTGAATTTAAATTTCAATTCACCATTTGTAGTTACTTCCATGAGTTCTTCTTGTAACTGTGGAGATTCTTCTGTGTTTGCACTTGAAAAAGGATCCAAAATCCAATCAGGTATATTCATTTTCAAAATATCATCAAATCGTTGATTAAAATCTGAATGGAGGGCATCCAAGTGCTCACAATAAGAAACTATGTCTTCATCTTTTTTTTCTGCTGCTGATACATTTGGAAACTGGCTGAATTCCTCTCGTCCAAAATTTCGTTTGTACAGAAGAAGTTTTGTCACAAATGCAGAAATAACAGATTTTGTTTTTATTAAATTCAGTTCATCACCTTGAAGCTGAAGATTGCTTTCATTAAAATTTTGAAACAAGTCGGCCAAGTAAGCTATGTCACTTTTGGATTGAATTAAATTGGATCGTAAAGAATCATTTTTATCTTTCAAGAACTCAAGCACCGAGTTAAACAGCTTGTAAAACCTATTTAAACACGCACCTTTTGACAACCAACGAACGTCTGTATGAAGCAGCAAACGATTAAATTCTTCATCATTTTCAATACAAAGCTGTTTAAATAATCTGTCATTCAATGATTTGCTTCTGATTGTGTTGATAGCTTTAATTACATATTGTAATGAATTATGTAGGCGAGCACTTAAATTTTTGGCAACTAGAGGTTGACGATGGATGATACAATGTACTGTGAATACATTGGGAACCTCCTTTTTTAAATATGCAAGAAAAGCCCTGTGGCGCCCTACCATCGCTGTAGCACCATCTGTGGCTACTGATAAGATATTAATCAGAGGTATTTCTTTTTCTTTAAAAAACTCATCCAATGCATGAAATATTGATTCTCCTTTAGTATCAGTTTGCAAATATTTAGCAAACAATAATTCTTGGCAAATTTGTTCTTCCTTTATGAACCGCACGTATGCTAAAAGTAAAGCTTCATTTCCTAACAAAGTTGACTCATCAAGTTGAATAGAAAACCGAGATGTTTTCAAATAGTCACACAATGAACCTTCAACATCTGAGCCATTTCATCAATTCTTCTTTGCACTGTATTATTGCTCAACGAAATTTTTTTGATAATATCAGATGCTGGCTTGTCTAGCACAGTACGTATTACTCCACTTATAGCCGGTAAAATTAGTTCTTCACCAATTGTATGAGGTTTTCCCGATTTGTGTGCTTGCGGTTGAAAAGAGTTTTGCCAATGTCGGTTGTTTGAGAAATTTTTCTTTTAGTGTTCGAAAATAAGATAAATCCTTATATTTTTTATCGCCATGAATTTTAGTCAAATGTTTTTGTAGTCTAGAAGGCTTCGTTTGATAAAACTTTCTGGCAAATCAGGCACATTGGTAATGTATTGTTTAAAGGCGACTCAATAAAGCCATATTTCAAATATTCGATATTATATTGTCTACATTTTTTCTTTCGTTGAGCCATTATTATCTGTAGAAAAAATAAATTTTTATGGAGGTATTTTTAATTACATAATATTTTTTTTTTATTTTTGTAAAAAACAAACCACTATTAATGAAATAAATAAACATGATATTATTAATTGTAAAGCGCATATAATTATTACAAGATAAATAATTAATACTCACTAATTATAGTCGCACTATTTGTTAGGTAACTCTAACTTGTCACAATATCACAACAATCTAACTTAGAGTTATATTACGCCGTAATTTTCCCGTATTAATTACTGATTAATAGCGTGTTCCAAAATGTGCTGCGTAGATGAGCAATAAGCATTCATTTGTTCTTAGAAATTTACAGAACATTTTTCGGCAGAATTTTTATTCAGATTGGTGGCCGACTGGATTTATTTTCAGATACAATGTGTGCGGTTGTCGGTCGGGCCTCCAAAAATGTATATTTATTCTAAAGAAAAAGTTGCGGCCTTTCCTACATCAGATCGAGTCGTTGATTTTATATTGGAACGAGGCATTGCTGTCGGTCTCGACCAATGCATAATAATTCCAAGGAAGAAATGAATACATAAATCAAGTGTTCTAAATCTTCTCTTCTTCCCTTTATGCTTTTACTGCCCCTTACAGTTATTCATCGTCCCAAATGCACCTGCGGCCATCACCGCCCCCTCTGAATTGCTCCAGTGCCCACCAGGGGTCGGTACCGCCCACTTTGGGAATCACTGATCTAGGGTATCATTAGAATTGGTCTTAGACCAATATTAGCTTTTTTACTTGTTTTATATAATAATAATAATAATACGTTTGTATTTCAACCAATCTGATACCTTTCAAAATGTTCTTCAAATCCGATTATATTTATTTCATTACATAAAATAAAGAGTTCATTTTCGCACATCACTAAAAGAATTTATTGAAGTCATATCGAGCACGAACTTCCAAACTAAAGAAACTGCGGAAACAAAATGACACTACAAATCTTGGACAGACTATATGGTTAAAGTGCAAACAAATCCTGTTTTCGTGGTTATTATTCTGAAGTTCCTCCTAAAAGTTTGTGTAAGAACCAACACGCTTCTATCAGTAAAACGTTTTGGCAGTTATTTTGAACGCAGACGTGTTTGAAACATATTAATGCGTTTGCAATGTGCTTATTTCGAAATCAAACATTTTTTTCAAACGGCGCGTGAGGTCGCATGGTCAGAGAAAAGCGTTGGATATGAACGCTTTTTCGTATATTCTAACCAGAAAAGAGTTGAAATAACAATTATTCTTCTAACTATATTATCAAACTCGGCGAATATTTATTATAACATCTGAAATTTTTCTCAGTGTATATAATCTTGTAGTATCGAAACATACAATTAAACACTGATAAAATGTATCTTATGCCTTTACATATAGGTATAAAAGAGATAAATATACTTACGTTTGACACTTTTCAAAATAAGCGAACCAAATCGGGATTCGGATTTTTAAATTTATTAAGTGTTTCAATTTGTCATTAGTTTCATTACTAGATTCTTTTGTTTGATTATTTAGATTTATATGTTCGTTTTCTCCTCCGTCTTCAATAGTATTTTTAATAACATAATCAAATACGTTCACTTGTTCAGTTCCAATTACATCTCTACTTTGCAATGAGTGTAAATTGGACTCACAATTAGACATTAAATCATCCACTAACTGCTGGAGCTTTTACCAAAATATCACTCATTGTCCATTATCGTATTACGTAAGAATTTATCAATTTCAACTTAAGCAAAAACATAAAAATCAACGTATAAAATTCACGCTGTTTTCCACAAAGTTTTCAAAAAGAGAAGACCACTAAATGCTCAATAACTTTTGAACCAGCTTGCAAATTAAATTCCTTTTAAGTAACCTTTCAAGGGCCATCAACTACAAAGCAAAAATATGAAAACCACTATTAACGTTCACTTCATTTCTCACAACTTCCCAAAGAAATAGATTAAAACCATTAAATTGATATGACATCACACTATTAATTGTGATCAATGAACTAGGTTCGCACGATAATATGAAATATAAGAATGCACCAGCCGTTTGCACTCAATGGGATTGATCCTATTGAAAAAAAATAAGATCGTCAGATTGTTCTAACAGGAATAACTAAATCATTTATTTATTATTCATTTATCCAGTTGAATTAAAAAAATTGCGGTTTGAATGTTAACAGTATCTAACTCATTAAATTTATGGGCAGCTCTTTTTGCATTTTAATTTTAAAGACAGTATTTTTTCGTCCTATTGTTAATAACCACACACAAATGGTTAAAGTTATAGGAGGCATTTTTCTGCGAATTGAATTTTTTCAGGATGAAACATTGCGGGACTCCCAAAAAAGTCTTTGATAAAAATCTCACAAATATCGGGAACAGTCGCTTTTGATAAAGGTATCTGGAATGGTAAGGGTGGAAAGGGGCTTTGGATGTTGCTGAATTTATGTAATTGACAAGGTTGAGTTCAAAACCCAACAATGGTGGTGGTGGCCGCTTGCGTCGGTGAAATTAGGCTTTGATGAGAATACATAATATAGAACGTTCATGGAAATATATAGTTTTGTCAAAAACCGTTTTATTTACAGTAAAGATAAACAATAAGAATTATCGAACTGAGTAATTACGTCACTGTTGCTTTTTACTTGGTTTCTGGGAAGCTGTATACATACATACAAACATATAATCCAAATCATCTGTGCTCTCTTTCTCTAAAAAAAAACGAAAACGACCATTTCCAAAGTATTACATATGCAGAAAACTCAAATACTTTTTTATGAATTAATTATTAATTATATCGGAAAACTATAGAACATATAAAATTATTTCAATCATCTTGTACTCGTATACCCTGCACCTTATTTAGAATCATATCAGTGTTCAAATCCGATAGTGCTAAAAATTTGGATCAGTAAATTTTCATTTTTATACATGTTTACAATACATTGGAAGTGCGCTGTGACTGCAAACAGAAGACTTTAGTTGTTTCGTAACATCCATAAATCTCTGAAAATACCTAGATAATCGGACCACAGTTGTCAACTTTTTCGCACATCATGTGGGTATGTTTTTGCAGGAAATATATATATAAAATAAAGGATTTGCTTGTGCGGGGGGATGTTATTATTATAGTTAAAAGGGCTTGCATCGCAAAGCGTCTGTCCGTATCATTAGAAGTGTACAGTGCGTAGAAAGTGTCCGTGGATATATGTATAACAGAAAGATTTATGGAGTCAATGTCAAAGAGAGTATTCAAAAAATAATTTAAGAAACTTGATATTCACATACCGTAATTAGATTTATGTAGTTATGTTAATATACATATACATAAGTTGAACTCCTACCTTTCGTACCCATACAGAAAATACTGAACTAAAAATGTCCAAGAATTGTAAGGGATAAGCCAAAAATGGAGCAAATATGCATTATTACTTATTATTATTAAATTATTTATTTATTTTTCATAAATTATGACAGATTTTAGTAATTAATATCTTTACAAAATACATAATATCTCAAAAGTAATGCACAGGATGATTTTTCAATTTCTTTCTTTGAGTGCTTCCCATCTAGTAGCGATTAACAATGATCGAAAATTTCATATTTGATCTGTAAAAATTTCATTTAGTTGGCACAGACTATAAGGTATGATGGGATAGAATAATTTTTGAGAAATTTTGTGTCTAACGATTTTAGGTTAAATTATAAATACAAGAGAAAAAACATCAGCTTCGTTCCGGTTTTTGAAACCGTGACCTTCCGCATTCCGGACTTTACCACTGAGCTAACGAGACAGATGGAAGGCTCTTGTATTTCTTAATTTATCTAGCCTCTTAAGCCATACAGGGATTGGGTATTTACTATCCCGGGCAAATGACCACAAGAAAGTCCTCAAAATTGCATTTTATAAGGGACAAATAGCCCAAGTTATTAGGCTGATTTCCTAGTGAACCGAGCACAAAGGGAGAGGAAGACAAAGTTTTCTAAAAATGTTAGATTCCATATTAAATACCGAATCACTAATCATGAATAATTAAAATTGACTTCTTCCTAGAATTTGCAAGATCTAATAAAGAAGAAGAAGAAGAAGCAAGTAATTTATACAGGAAATATGTATGCACAACATATGTGTAATAGTGGTTGGCCCTTTCACCCTTAAAATTAAAACTAAAACAGGGATTCTCTGTGGTACTGTTTCCGAGAGACCAACAATTTTACTTGTGAAGCAGAGCTGTAATACGAGTGAAGCAGACGTTGAAGCGGAGGCGCCACCCGTTAAAAAAAATAAATAAAAAATTGATTGTGGCGCAAAATATAATAAGATATGGATTTATCAGCAAACGTTATAGAAACAAGAAGAAGAACCGATTCGAACGTTTTGAATCATAAGATGATGATCCCAGTATGTCAACAAAACAAAACCTTTGTACACACATTTTTGAATCGATTGATGTTCTTTTATTTTAACTGACGTGGACGTATGAAATGTTGGAACAAGTTTTCGAAAATTTTGGATTCTTTTCGGGCGATCTTCTTAGCAAAATGGATGCCAATAGTCTGATAAAAGCTGCTTTTGGATTTGTATCAATCAATTTACGACATCCAAGAATGGTATCTAAATGTTGAAATCACGCTCCGAGTTTTTCTGACATTACCAATGACGATAGCTTCCTGTCAACGAACTTTTAGCAAATTGAAGTTAATAAAAAATTACCATTACCTCTAATCTATAATGGGTCAAGAAGGATTGTCGAAAGTGGCTGTTTTGTAAACCGAAAAAGAAATAACAAGCATTTCGGATTTCGAGAATATTTAAACTAATTCGCGGCGAAAAAAGCTAGAAAAGTTCATCTATAAAATCTTGCAAATATTTCTATCAAACTGATTCACCTCAATTTTTTAAATGTACGTTACTCGCAAAAAAATAAATTCAACTAATAAATTTATGTGCAATAAATATTACCTACTTACTATTCTTCTCATGATCAATTGTTCCTCAACTTTGTAATGGGTAAGGGCTGACTGTAATAATTTTGCTCACTGACCATGTATATACTAGCCATATTTTGACAAATGATTGCTCTCGTCCAGACAAGTAAAAAATTGTATGACAGGGGGAGGGGGGCAAAATGTCACTCTGTCAAGTTACAGGGTGACTAGTAAAATATTCTCTTTTTCCATTAAACACCCTATATATTCAAAAGTACACCCTGTAAGGTATATTTTAAGACGAAATGCATGCAGAGCTTCATGGCCCTTCCAACGACTGCTCAACCACCCCGTACCCCTTCTACTTCAGAGTTATGATGCTCAATCTCAAAATTTTAACTTTTGTTGTTTTTTTTTAATTTTTCGTTTTTTTTAAATACCCCCACTAACATACATTTTTTAATACAATTCCGCCTTAAAATAGACAGGGTGTACTTTTGAATATATAGGGTGTTTAATGAAAAAGAGAATATTTTACTAATCACCCTGTAACTCGACAGGGTGACATTTACAATTTTTCTGAGTATTCTTAGCTTATAGCTCTCCTTCTACCGCAAGCGCATCGTTCGTTCAGAGTACGTGGAAAATACGTGTGGTCGCGTTTAACGCGGACAACACCGGCCTCCAGTAACAATGAAAGCGCACAAATAAATTGTCAACATTTGCAATGTTATTTATAAAATAATTTTGTTAGGAAAGGTATAAAATTTTTATTTCGGTTCGGAAGAGAAGAAAGCAAGCCTAAGATTATTATTACAACGGTTGGTATTACACTATCGGTGTAAAGGCTTGTAGCCTTAGAACCACTGACATGTATAACATAGTCCGCTGACACCACTGAAATCGCTTACATTATCATGAGATCACTTTTCTATAGTTGCCTCTTTGTGGTTTAACGACTGGACTGCACTGTACTTGAAATAATATGTTCTATAAGAAATCAGTTCAGTTTGAGTTCAGTGGATTTTCCAAATGAATATATAGAATAAAAATGGATGGCAATATAACATTTGTAATCCTTTCTCTGTCCTCCATTGCTACTTTTAGGGATAGGTAGACAAAAATTGCTTAATTTTATTTCTTTAAAAATCCAGTTAAAGGAATATTTGATGTTATAGGAGATAAGCTTCAATAGAAATAATAATTTTGAATATATTTGGAATTTGTTGAGCTTGTAAATCATACTTGAAATTAAAATAGTTTTCACACCCCAGCCAACAGCCCATACCAAGTAGAAGATCAAGCAGTCTATGTTATACATGTCAGTGCTTAGAAAATATAACTAAAGGAAGCGCAATAAGCCCGAAAAATTGCGGTATTTCGCCCTATGAAGTAGAATTGTGTTTATGTATTTGTTATGCTCATGGAAGTAGTATAACTGAAACATTTTTGAAGGGGGTTAAGCGTACCAAAATTGTGAGCTGCCACTGACACATTGAGCAACAAAAAAAAACAAGTTGGGAACACAAAAACGTTAACAAAAAATAATTTGAACCTTTATCTTGATATTTTTGTTTGGCTTTCCTTTTTTTACTTCTTTTGGACGTATTTGCGGAAAAGAAACATTCTAGTTTAATTTCAGCATTTCACCTTTCCTGAAAAACGTCTTCGCGGGATTATTTCGGCGATTATTTATACAGAACCGCGCAGCACAATTCATTGTTGAAATATTCAATATTCATAAGTTAATGAAATTAAGTCCAAAATTTTAAAACTAACACAATCTGCGGAGCAATTGAACGTTTTTTAATTAAAAAAAGCAGAAAAAATAAAACTCGACACATAAAACACAACTTTAACGTTTAATTCGAAATGGCAGAATTGTCATTAGCAAATTAATTTGGTTCAGGCTTGGTAAAGGCTTGGTCGGACTTGGTTAGGTTTTTCTTGCCTTTCCACACCTTCGCCATAGAACCGAGATTCCCTCACACGGATAGGGTTTATTCATGATATTTCGCTTCCTTTAGTTATATGTTCTAGGCTTGTAGCATTTCATGAAGTAGCTAAAAATTTCAGACACATCATGTAAAAAGTCATTAAGCGCAAACTGTTACACTATCTGCCTACATTTCATGAAGTGCCTAGATTTCTCATGAAGTGCTGAGTTACATCAAGTGTCTACGACATATATATATATAGGTATATCTGTATATATATTTGTATGTATTATACTCTATAAATATATAATATATTATTACTATGGTTTGGGTACGACGCTCCTGTCATATTAAATATATCGCTTAATTAATCAGTTGTCTCTTTTGTACCCGCAGAGAAAAATAACTTGGAGTAGTATATAAAGATTACATTTTATTATGAACTTGGTGCAAAAGAATTCAGGAAATGCATAAATCAAAATATATGTTATATTTATGATTCCATGAACCCAAGCTGGTGGTTTAAGTAGTTTTGCAACGTTAGTTAGAGTTACAAGAAATGATTAAGTCTGCCAAAAGTCAATAGTGGGGAATAGAGATTTTAGTTGGATTCAGAAAACTCGACAGCTCGCATATCAACCAACTCACCGAGGAATCGCATCCTTCCGAGTAACTGGTTTAAAATCGGTTCAATAATTACTATCGAATTCACGACAGAAACCGTCTCCCAGAGTCGCCTCAAAATGGTTTCAAAAATGTTTCGACAATTTTGGACTCTTTCCACAATCCACGGCGTCACCATCATGAAATTTTTTCGACTTACTACATAACTTTTGTACAAACTAAATTATTCGAATCAATATAATTTTTATGTGCCTTAAATTTTAAGTATTACGTTTGCGTTAATTGCAGCAACTCAATCAATAAATTAAAGATGATAAATTTATATAGATTCACTCCTGGGTCTCAAGAGCAATTGATTGCCGTTGTGAATTGGATTTTCACGATTCCAACGATTCTTTTAATTAATAAATTAGCTAAAAACGTATGGAACTGACGGTTTTTCCAATATACATACATGAAAATACCATCTACAAATCTGAAAAGTTTTGTATGGCAACCCTTCGCAGGAGCTGCCCTTGACCGTAGATCTAAAATTTTTATGAGAACACCATGTACGAAATTTTAGCTCTGTATACCGCAAACTTTTCTCAAGCTGTGTCCAAATGTATAATGAAAATCAAAAGCAATACTATATACAAATGAGTTGCTCCATTTTGTCCAATTTGTGCCGTATGTGATATGAGTGGAGATTCGGGAGTCGAGAGCTGAGAGTCGAGGCTCGAGAGTCGAAAGTTGAGGTTCGAGAGTAGAGATTGGAGGGTCGAAATCCGGCATTCGATAGTCGAGGGTCGACATCCGACATTCGAGAGTCGAGACAACTCAGATTAAATCTTAAAAGTTTGGGCATGAGTTGTAGTTATAGACAATTGTCATTATAGCCCTCCTGAAGCGCTTTCTTGGAACCTCGTGGCGCCTCTATTCCCTATCCCAGTTCATTGCTTTTTAACATAGGCATGTCCGCAGAGGCAAGCGCTCTTAAGAAACGATCTGGGAGTGCTGTAAATGATGAGCTTTTTGGATAATCATCGCAGTGCCTTTTCCTTATTCTTATAAGAGGACTTCAAGAATGCGCTTCCTGAGAACATTAGTAAGGTGTTTGCACTTGCTCATGGTTATTCGAGATACTAAATTGTATTAAATTGATTAAAGAACCCAATATTCTCAATTTTCTTCTCACTTTATAAGAAGAACTTAAGCGGATTACTTCTAATTACTCTGAAGTTCCAATTGAAAATGAGAAATTCTTTACTTCGTACAATAGTGGGGAAATCTACAGTTTAGATTCGATAGAAAATTAGATGAGCTTACCCCTTGTTGCACTTCAATCTGTTGGAGCTCAGCAAATAATCTTCGCTTCCGAGCGATGGCTCTAGAAGCACTTGAGATACTTACTTGCGCCTTTGCTTATTTTTCGTGATAGATCAATGAATATCCTTCTAAAGAGCTGCCAAATGATGCCTAGAGAAGCGCTTAAGTTGTGCGCCTTTCAAAAGTGCTGGTTTTGGTCCCATTTTGCAACGAAACTTTTCTTGTGTGTATTACTGACAAAGAAAAAAATATTTTTTTAATTTTTAGTGCCATTTATTTACGAAAGTTATTTATTTTAAAAGTTTGTTTTAAAAAATAACTGCGTACAAAATTTTAGCTAGCTATGTACATATATAATTTATCGAACAGACAGGATGGACAGACGGATGGAGAATGAACAAAGTTAGCATATCCAATACATATTTTTATCATCCAGTAGAGTAGAAATGACCTATTGAAGAGTGCCAACCTCTCATGGTATCCGCAACTCTATTTCCATTTTAACTCTTTGGTGGGAGTCCTTGTTTTCAGTTTGTGATTTTTTTTCATACTTAATATTTGAAGTAATTTATTGAAAGAGCTTTCGAGTAATTAACAAAATTAAACACTTAAAAAGGAGCCCAAAAAAGCTTTACGATATAATTTGTAACAGAGAACTAGAACACCATTTTGAAGAAGCTTTCATTATCGGCGGGAGATCATATTTTTAGCTTTATATGCGCTCCGCAAAATTTGTCAAAGTGTATTTGTATGTTTCTGCGAATGTGCTAAAATTATAATTTTATTTGCGATTTTCGACGTAGAAATATAAGCAAAAAAAATTACTTTTAGTTTAAAAATGATCTGCAAAGAATGCATAATACCACAGAAATAGAAATCTGTTTAAATTGGATTTTTTTTATCTTACTATGTAATTCCATTGACCAGCAAATTTTTTTCAATTTTTTTGTTAATTGTTAGAGACTGGTTTACTCGACCAGAGCCTTGCATGATGCTTGCTGTCTACACTTATATTCATATTGAAGTTAAAAAATCGATTTTTATTCTTAATGAAATTTCACTAGTGTTTCATCTAGAAAACCCACTCTTTAATATCTTACATCAAGAACTGACATCATCTGCTGTATCACCAGATTTGGTAATTATCCTACCCAAATAAGAGAAGCTGTTAGCGCAGTTGTCTCGTTATTTAACCATCCGAAGCTTGTGTTAATCTGCATTTCCTTCGTGATGAATTAAGTCTCAGATCAGCATGAGAATATATTTGGCGATTATTTGAGGCATGCAGAAGTCAATGTTTAGAATTCATGTGATAAAATATAGTAAGAAATTGTAGATGCAGGAAAAAAACGTACCTACGGACCTTTCTGAAAGTTTTTTTTTTTAACGCAGGTTTACGAAAAATTCCAAGCATGGAGGCCAAAGCGGTCCATTATATTGACCTACTAGACCATCTTGTCACCAAAACCTTCCTGTCCTCTTAATGAAGCGCATCAGGTCTAGGTGAGGTAAGCTCATTTACAGATAGGACAGCAGACCCAAGCGTATCTAGCCTACTCTGGGCAAAGGCCGAAAAATCACACAGAAAGTGTATCTCAGGCTCTCCTTCCCGGCAGGACAGACATTCAAGGCTGTCAGAAACTTCCATCCTTGTTAGATTAGCGAAGCGATCTGTGGCCAGTTTTGATGCCAACTACAGTTCTGCATTGTTTCCTTCCGAGCCCCAAGAGAAAGTCAGAGAAATTCTTATTAGGTCCATCAAGAAAAAGTTTTGTACACCTGCAAGTGCTCAAATTCGCCCATCGCTTCTGATATATCATGCCGCCTACAGCGGGTTCCAGTCCAAGGAAAGGAGAACTAGAGCCAGACCCTGCTAGGTGGTCAGCCCTTTCATTTTCATGATCCCTACATGTCCAGGAACCCACTGAATGGACACATTGTTGCAAATACGCAGCCTATCCACAGACATCCTGCAGTCCCCCACTTAGATGTTATCTGAGGGCCATTTAGAGCCATTAAAGCTGGCTAACTATTCGAAAGGATAGCAATAACCTTTTCCTTGATTTCTATATCAAGGGCTGCTGCCATTGCGTTGTCGAAAACTTTAGCCTGGAAGATAGTAGTGGGCCTTCTAAGTGAGTATTCCAATCTAATGTTAGGTTCAAGAAAGTAAACACCAGAACCACCAAGCTCGACGCACGATTGTTTTTCAGGAAAACCCACAGAGAAGCGACGACCAAAATGTAACCATCGCATCAACTGGCATGCGAGCCGGAGCGTTTTCCCCTTCCAGCCCAGACGCCAAAAAGCAATGGCAAGACGCACTTCAGCCGTTCTCCCTGAAAGATAGTATACTAGTAAAAGAACATGTGCATCTCTATTGTATGGATTAGGAAGCGGGGGCTTCAAAAGCAATTATAATTGTTATTACATTGGTTCCAAAAACCTCATAAAATCAGAAGCCAATATATTGTAATTTGTAACAATGACCTGATAGTGAGTAATGTCGCAAATTGTTGCAATACATATAATGTCAAATTAAAAGAGGAATTCTACATAACCAGTTTCTTAATTTACATAGCACAAATGACAAATACCTATGTTGAAATGATTTACTCTTGCATAGTTGAAGAATTCCAATTATGTGTAATTATGTTTCGTTTCTCATAAAATATACTTTTATACTTTACTTATTGATTCTCAGAAAATCTGTTTGCACACAATTAGAGTTATATTTCATTCATAAAAAAATTGTTTAAATTTTCTTTCCCATGTAAGTACATAATGTTCTCGATTTTACCTCAAGGACAGCAAGCCTCAAATATTTATTCTCCATACACAAGAAAAGTTTTCCCAATCCTGATCTGATTTGGTCTTGGACCAATTAACGTTTTTCTTTTTTCTTTTCCTTTAGAAGTCGTCTCTTTTTGCCTCTTGTCTTGCCATGAAGAAAGAGGAAGGTTTTTGTAGTTGGTTCATATATCCAAATTTAAATGAAAAAATTATTGAAGTGCTCTGATACAAGCGAGAATAGAATTTTACAATATTATATGTAGGAGGTAAAAAGAAAGAAAAAATACCAAATAAATGATAAATATAATTTGCATAATAATAGATTAAATGAATAGAGAAAGATAATTCTGAAATGAAAACCATGAAAACTAATTGTGTTAAAAGCTAATAGTATCCATGCATCCATACTCATAACTATAATAAAATCGACTACTAAGATTCTATCACAATAAAGGACTAATAAGAGTTAATGAAAGAAAGCACAACAAAAAGAACTCGGATATATGGCACAAAATGTTCTTCAACATTTATTCTCTGAGCTCTTGGCCACGCGACGTCATGCGAACTCAAGGCAGATTATAGATCTTGTAATTTTTTCTATATATTTTTTTCGTATAGTTTTTTTAATTGTCAAATCATTACAAAATATTTGCCTAGGGTGACAGATAAAAACAACTGTTTTTAGCTTACTCTGAACCGACCAATAACATTCTAAAATTAAAAAAAGTCTCGTTCCTTAGCTCAGTGATCAGTTCAATATGACTATGGACCAAATAACTCTTTCTTCAATATTGACGCGCTGCTTTATTACACCCATTTTCAAGCCTAATTATTAACAAGTAAAAAAGCTGGAATTGGTTTAAGACCAATTCTTGTGATACCCGAAATCATGTGTAGTGGTAATAAGCGCTGTCAGTCCGCTTGAGCGGGCGGTTGGTGGATGTAGAGGGGTTTTGAGCATTCCAATATACTCAGGAAGATGACCTGCACTGACTGCAGGAAAGAAACTCACTATCAAATACCTTCTCCAACTTTTGGTGGGAGTGCCTACCAGAAGTGACTGGGATGGGGAGGAGATGGTGGTAACATCCAACATTTCTATTTTTACGGATGGATCCACATGACGAGTGCGGGCACAGGGGCTTCTGTATACTCCAAAGACTGTCAGTGGCATGAGTCTTATACAATGCCGGATAAATGTAGTGTTCAGGCGATTTACCGGGCGGTAATATTGGCATCTATGTGCAGAGAGTCCGCACGGCACATCTGCATATCGGACAGCCTGGCTGGATGCTGTGCTGGCGCTGGTTAAATCAAAATTGGTGCAGTTATGCAAGACTGGCCTTGAGGAACTGACTACGCGGCACAAGGTGACCCTATGCTGGTTACCTGGCCACAAGGATATTCCACGCAACGAGATGCCGGATGAGTTGGCCAAAAAGGGCTCTGAAATGGGTAGCTCCGTAGCAATAGCTTATGTGAGGATCCCGATCGGACCTTTAAAAGAGGAGATTGTCAAGTACGCCTGCATATGACAGGCAGAGGACAAGAGAACTGCTTAACGGCAGCAGAACAATACCAGGAATCTAGTACGGGTCATTACGGGTCATTGGGCCATAGTAGACTATGGTAGAAGGCTGGGTAAAGCAGCGAACGATTTTTGCAGAAGCTGTAACGACTCGGAGGAAATCAAATTTGTCCAGCATGTACTCTGCGAGTACCCCGCTCTGATGAACAAAAAAGGAAGGCTACTTTTTTTCAAGCCTCCGCTAGCTGTAAAATAATGATTTCATATGCATCCTAAGCTCCCTTCCAGAGACTACAAGAACACGTAATCTATTTACCGAGATGTGTGTACACTCCCGCCTAAGTTTGTGAATACGAGACCATTCGTATTCTAGTACTGAGACGTGTGTACATCCACAAATGTTATAGTAAATACGAGACCATCCGTATTCCGATCGGAGATAGAAGTGCATAGCTGCGAACAAAGTTACGAGAACATCCGTATGCCGATATTTAAAATTAACTAAATTAAACTTGGATTCAACAACTAATGATAAATATACGTAGATTAGAAATGCAAAAAATTCCTTTAGTTAAGTATTAGTTAAGTAGACAAAACTAGCTCAGATGTAACAGACCTCTAGTGAAATCAATAAACAACCATTGGAGTTAACATAAACATATATCTTCTCATTTATATTGGACAACCTATCCACCCTGACGTTACATTTTGGTACCCGGGTAGGTTCTTGATTCGTCTTCTCATCCTTGGCCTACCCATTTTCCCTGGCGTACTCTGCAGCTGACCCGCAACCCAGTCTAACCACGGTACAATGTCAAGCTGAGTGTATTGTATATTATACATACATAGACAAATTATATTTAATGTTATTTTTTAAACTTAAATTATAAATATTTTAAAATTTTTTATTAAAAATAAAAATCAAAGTTATAATAATATACATCGTTTTTCACAAAGCAAGTCATCAAAATTTGGTTGAACATATTGAGCTGTTGCAATTTTTGAAAGTTATGCTAAATGTTGATCGGTTAATCTTGACCCTGAATTTTTTGCTATTTTTCATTAAAGAAAATAGTGTTTTCGAGCATAGCTAGTATATGTGTAACAACCGATAACATTTTAGGAAACGGATCTACAGGTCTGGAATTCAAACTTCCATACATTTTTGCTTCAGCAAAGAATCACATTGGATTTCAATTAATTCCATTTGTAAGTTTCCATCAACAATTTCAATATAGACGAAATTGTAATTCACAGCTTTTAAAATCAGAAAATCTTCGATCGAATTTAATTTCTAACAATTTAATTTGATGAGCATATTCTGCACATTTTAGTTTAAGTGATTTAGGCAATAGATATTGATAGCTTTCGAAGTGAGACAAGTTTTATTCTGTTTTCGCCAAAGTAATAAGCGTTTATATTATCAATAGCCTTATAACAACATGATTTTTTCCTTGAAGCTTAAGATTAACTTGATTAAGATGACTTGTAATATCAACTGAGAAATTTAGGTCCTTTATTCATTTTTCATCTTTTAATTCAGCACATTCATACTTTTTTGTTTCCAAGAAAATTATAATATCGTCCTACAATTTCAAGAATCATTTTAACACTTTATGATTTGAAAGCCATCAAACTTCCGTATAATATTGTTGCGAGCGTGGCCTTTGTACTGTACTTTCAATTATCGCAATCCAATTACAACACTTTCGCCTGTTTATTACTTTCGCTTGTTACCAACGCAACGTCTAAGACAAGACTCTTTTCTGGAGGTGACAACTGTTATATTTATACCCTAGAAACTCTGCAGATTATTCTGGAGTGTTCTATTCCAGAATCTTCCTGACTATTCTATTCATACTATTCCTGAACTTTCCCGAAGATTCTATTCTCAGAACGTGAATTTGTTTACTCTCCATTGCCAGTAGATGTCACCAGTTGTCTCTTTCTATTGCACGTAACAATATGGTTGATCGGAGTATTCACATTCTACATCTTCCAGAAATGAAGCAAATTGACGATGATTAAGTCTACGTGCTCGAATATAATCTACAATTTTGATGACTATTTATATAACATGTCTGATATTTAAAACTATGGAGCACAGTACTTGATGGTAAATAATACAATGAAAATGTTCAAACTTATTATTATGTTGTGTTTGAATATTTTCTTGCATAATATCGGTCATAGTAGGTGCACCATCAGTTGCAAAATAAACCAACATTTCCAATGGTAACTTCTACTTCTTCAAAACTTCCATAAATGCATCAAAGATATCAGCTCCAGTGGTTGTATTATGCATAGGGCTGATTTCCAAAAGTTCTTCATTTACATCTAAATTAACATCGCATCCGCAAATAAAAACGGCCACTTGATCGGATAATTCGGATATCTGTACTTTCATCAATTGCAATGGAGGAGGCCTGAAATGTTGATATTGTTGAATTATGCTAATTTCTCTCTCTCGGCTATTTCATCAACCTTTCTAGCTACAGAATTTCGACTTAAACTTACACTTTTAAATTCTTTACATAATACTTCCGCAGCTTTAATTAAGCATTCACTAATAAAGTCCCGTTCAGTAAATGGTTTCGATCTGCTTGCATTTAAATGTGATAATATATAACTAACTTTTATAGCAGCTGTATTGTCTTCAACAGAATGGTGAGTACACTTTTGTTTTTGAAGAATTGATTTCAATTTCAACAATTTGTCTTCACGAAGTTTCGAAACGTATTGGTCATAGTTTCTTTTATGTTTTGTGCCATAGTGCTTTTTAAGACTCACCAACTTCAAGCGTCAAAGTTGGATATTAATTAAGGGAGGTTATTACTGAAATCTTAAGAAAAAACGAAAAGTTAATACGACTTTGCGTCAAGTCTGTGCATTATCATGATTAAAATTCCACATAGTTTGAGAAAAAGCATAAACTTAGGTAATGATGTGTCAAAAATAAAAATTTCAGTGTTTTATATGTATGTAATTAGCTTTTAGAAAATTCTCAAATTCATGAAATTTGCAAAGTTTGGTACATAATAATGTAATAATGGTACATCAAGTAGATAAATTTGTATTTGAGTATGGAAGATCTTGAAGTGCAAGAGGAAGTGACCGAGAGAAAAGTAGTAAACAACTTTTGGTTACTAACATAGTTTGCTTTGAAAGTTGCTATTCTCAGAGACGAATAACTATCACAATTATGATATTATTGGAAAGAAAGTTCAATTCGTAACAAAGATCGAGCCTTTTTCTGTTTATTTTGAAAAACTCAAATTGTCAAATGTCAATAATATTAACCATGGTAACGACAAAAATTTCTTGTTTTTATATATTTTGCATACAATTTGGCCTTTTTAATTCTATAGTGTGCCGGCTCGGAAAGTGTATGCCACCATTTTCTGCATTAGGTATATGAGTGTAGATTTCGTGGAATTACGTTTTATCATTGGAAATTATTTTGACAGTTCTATTTATAATCTATTTGTTTATAATTGTGAGTAACTATTATGCGACCTGTTAGTAAAATTCGGTCCAATAATATTATGGAATAAAGAAGAGAAAACTGAATATTGCTAGATATGCAAATTTGTGTAATTAGCCGTTACACAGAAAATTTTATAGGAAGGTTGACAATATTGAAAATAGCAATTTTTTGATGCGGTTCATTTATGTCCGAGATAAGGTTTTTCAAAATTTGAAAAATGTGGCTTTTTATTGGCGCGTCCCGTGTTTGACATGCCTGCCCTAGGTGAATACTCGTATGTCATTTCGTATGGTTTTGGTATCTGTGTAAGTTTGAATTATAAAGTGGTTTTTCGCATGTATTTCTAGAACGGTTCGTCGGACAGAAAAAATTATTAAAACCAATTTTATATGATTTCATATTGTGAAGAGCTTTTTAGTACATTAAAACGTCTAGAACTGATCGTTTTCACAGTGTACGTAAAAATCCTAAATTTGTATATGGTAACACCAAGAAGGCGTTGCCCGATTAATCCCATTTTTGAAATTTTATTTACTATTTTTATGATAACACTATGTACAAAATTTTAGCTCTCTACGTTGGCGCGTTCTCAGGTGAAAAATGAATTTTTTGTACGGCAACCCTATGAAGAAGTTACCAGATTTACCACATTTTCGAACTTAATTTTCCTTTCTTTTTTTTTCAAATCCCATAAGCAAAATTTCAGTTCTCTAAGTATACTTGTTCTCCTGTTATAGTGAAGACGGACGGACGGACGGTCTGACGGACAGACATGGACATGCAAAACTCAAAATAACTTTTAATTTCTTTGTCTAATACATTTTGCTCTACCATCATTTTTTCTAGATGTTACAAACGGAATGACAAACTTAGTATATACCCTTTAGATTTCGGTATAATTATCGTCTTGTTTCCATTAGCCTGGCAATAATATTTCAGAAAGTTATTTATAACCAACTACTCCCTCTAACGAAAGCACTTAACTCGAATAATTCGTTCCACTGTCACTTTTTTACGGATTTCGTAGCCTCCTCCCATGATACAAATATTAACAAGGTATGGCCGAAAAATCTATCAATTGGTTGCTTGTCTTCTTTGGCGACAAATTGTCACAAATTTGTCCGTCTCCATTTGAATCGTACTTATCACAGTGAAAAAAATTTCTATTTGTAAATTTCTTTACTTTCCCATAATTACTTTTCCCCAAGTGATTTAAGCGAAGAAAGTAATGTTTTGTTAAATATTTTAATATATTCAAAACCCTATTTCAGTCAATAAAATACGCAAAACTCAAAACAAATTCGCTGGAAATGACAGTGTCACCCCATGACGTAGCAACACAATAAATTCCTCCCGAATCGGACATACCTTGTTATCTTTGTATCATGGCCCCCTACCTTGACCAAGGTAAGCAAGCTACTGTGTGTTTACACAGATTTTCTAACGCCTTCGACAAAATAAGTCGCAAAATAGCTTTAGTTAAGATGACGCGTCTGGGGTTTCATGCGTATACTATATCTTTGTTTTCCTGTTATCTTTTCGGTAAGGATTGTTGGGTTGCCTTAAATGGTCATAACTCTAACCCTTACAAACAGCTTTCAGGTGTTCCGCAGGGAACTGTACTTGGTCCATACATCTTCTGATATATTAATGACCTACCATCATTTATCAAGTCGAATTACTTATTTCATGTTTATGATGCTAAAATATCCCGGAATACAGATTCTATCAGTGATTGTCTCCCCATACAAGAGGAATTATGTACCCTTCATAGCTAGTCCACTAATAACAATTTTGAAATTAACACCTCTAAGTGAGATATTATCACGATTTCTCATAAAAGCTCTCAAATTTTTTATGAATATAAAGTTAATAACACACCTTTAGGACGAGTGGATGTTATTAAAGACTTGGGCGTGCTATTTGATTCGAAATTTCTCTTTAGATGCCATTTGAATCATATTACCTCGATGACCTTTCGATTAATGGGTTTTATACTTCGAGCTTGTAAATCGTTTTCGTCTCCGTCTTTCAATTACCTAGTAAACAGTATTTTGAAATATGCCTCTCATGTTTGGAATCCCTTCTACTTAACATATTCCGATCAGTTGGAAGCAGTTTAGACGAAATTCAAGCGATTTCTGATTTACACGTTTGAGCATTCATGTATCGAGTATGGCACTAGACTTACTAGGTTTGACCTGATGTTCCTTGAAAACCGAAGATTGTATTTGGATGTAACGTTTCTCTTTAAACATTAACTAAATGGTATATTGATTCTCCGTATTTATTATCTAAACTCAACTTTAATGTCCCTTCCAGGACCCTAAGACAGTATGATTTGTTTTACTTACATACACACAGAACTAATAATAATTGAACAATCTCCATTAGTTAGACTTCAAAAATCTTTTAGTAATAAATTTTCCGATATTGACTTGTTCCGTAATAGACCTCTGACATTCAAAAGATATATTTGAAATATTATCAGACAGCCCAGTTAATGCAAATCCTTCATATCTTCCTCTTTCACTTGTTTATTGCCCTTTTCTTTAATGTTTGAATTTGAATTAATGATGTGAAATCTTCTTGTGTAATTAAAATTAGATTCAGACCATGGATTTAATCATTTAGCATTTTCGTTAGTATTTCATTTTTGGACATTTGTCTTGTATGTAATATTTTCTCGTAGTATTGAATTTATATTTGATAAGTAGTTGTAGTTTATTTTAATCGTATTTTGTGGAAGGATTAAAGATGTTGGGAGATTGTTGGGATAAGTGTATCAGGCTAAAAGGCTTAACACTATTGTTAATTTTTAATCATACTGTTTATATTATCTATCTCTAGAAGCGCCACGAGTTAATAGCGGTGTACAACTGCATCACAATTACCGATAGAATATAATTAATTGGATTTGTAAAAATCTGTAATCTATCGGATGAACTGGCAATTTAAATCAATAAAATAAATAAATGTTCTCTTTGGTATGATGCCGGAATTCTAAGAATAAGGTTAGGAAAAGGTTCATCTTACTAATTCTAGTAATGATTTTGATTAGTATTTATTTTTGAGAAGTAATTTTTATGATGCTATTTTAAATGGTTAAAATACATTTGGCTAGGATAGGAAATACGATTGGGCCATCCCACACGAGTATTCCTGATGCAGTATGTAAAGAGGTCTTCTGGAAAAGAGGTGAGAAAAAGAAAAGGGATATTTCTACACTTGTAAAGATATATCCCCTTGCTTCTTCTCACCTTTTCCCCGGAAAACCTGTTTGCATACTGTATCAGCAATATTCGTGTGGGATGGTCCATTAAAATTTTGGCAGTTTGTCAATAATAAAAGTAAATATTATGGCTTTCCTCATTCCTATGTTTATATTGATTCATCTAGTCAGGACCCCTTTTTTAGTACAGCATTTTTATCTAATGACGTTCAAATTTATACTTTTTTTTTAATTACTTGACAACACGTTCAAAAATTTATATTCCCTGTATATTTTTTTTTATTAGAAAACTGTTAGGCTTTAAGCTCGATTACTCTACGGGACCTGATAGAACTCCCTCTATTTTACTGAAGCAGTATTGTATTCCATTGAGGTTTGCTTTTAATATGTCGCTTCGGTTGGAGGAATTCCTTGATTTTTGGAAGACATGATTTATAGTTAAAGTTTTTAAGTCTGGGAAAAGGGAGTTTGCCACAACCTATCGAATTATATTGCTAAGTTGTCGTGTATCCTGAAACTTTTTAAAGGCTTTGTTTGTGAATTGAATTTTTATATTTCCACTGTAAAAGAATTATTATTCTTAATCAGCATGGCTTTATGAAAGAAAAACTATAACCACATAAAATTTGCTTCAGTTTTCGTCATTTTGTATTAAAACATTCGAAGAGGGAGATCAGACTCACTGACTTTAGCAAGGCTTTTGATAAGCTATCCCACGAGATATTGTCCTACAAGTTGTAGAGTACTGTGATTTTCCTGTGTGGCTGCTCAGTTGATTACTTTCCTATACCTAAGTGATGGCAACTTATTGGTGCAATTTCGTTCCGCACAATTCTATGAAATAAGAAGTAATTCTGGTATTTCGTACGGAAATCACTGGTGACCCTCTTCTCTTCATTGTATTCGTTAATGATGTCTCCCATGTAATTAGGAACTCTGAGCTTTTGATCTCTATGCTGATGATTTGAAGGTTTATAAAAGTATAAAGTCAGAGCTGGATAGCGCCGAATTGCAGAAGGATCTGAACAGATTGTAAATTTTTCTCGCGTAAACTGGTCCCTAGAGCATTTTACTACAGTACATACATATGTGTGGTGCAACTGTCAATAAGGCTAATAAAATAATTTACTTAGGTATGTTGTTTCACACTAAATTTACCCTTAACCCTATTGTTAAGAAAGTAAACTCCATACTGGGATTTATTAAACGTTGGGCATCACTCTGATCGCTTGAGAGTATGCAGAAAGATACCTTCTCTCTGCTCTAAGAGGACATAAATGTTGAGATGCTTTTCATCTTCCACCATATATGTATTGAAAGGCTGGATTTAATTCATCTGCATACCCTTCATATTCGACGGACCATATTCGATATTATTTTTGTTTTTCATCTTGACTTGCCATTGCTTCTCGAGTAGGTATGTGAATTGTGTTAATATAAGCTCATGACCTCAAAACTTAAGATTCTCTAAATTTGTTTCCTTTCCGCCACATCATACCAAATACATATATGGAAATACAGAGCCGATTCTTAGCTCTAAATTTAATTTCAATTACGATTTGATAGATTTTCATTTTAATAAGTCACATTTGAAGAATGCGCTTTTAGCTGTGGAGTGTTATGACGATTTTTTTTTTTGATATTTTTTGCCTCTTTCTTATATATTTT
Organism: Dioctria linearis; assembly: GCA_963930735.1. NCBI lineage: Eukaryota > Metazoa > Arthropoda > Insecta > Diptera > Asilidae > Dioctria > Dioctria linearis. The sequence continues at coordinate 68,421,179 of OZ005740.1, read as the reverse complement.
AACTAATTAGTTATTTTATTATACTATGTGTATATGTACATAAATTGGCGTGTGCGATGGAACTGGAAACCCTCTGGCCCACATACCACTTGATGCGATAGTCCCAGAATTTCGCTTTGGGCGGCGCTTCTATGTGAGCTTTCCTGAAAGAGAATCGTGGGCTGAGGGAAGGGCCTTATCGAGCTTTCCCCGGTGCGCTCTAAACATTTTCAGCGACGGCTCTCTCACTATAATGAGGGAGTCGGTGCTGGTGTTTACTTTCTTGAACCTGACATTGGGTTGGAGTAGGTACTTACTTGGAGGGCATACCACTGTCTTCCAGGCTGAAGTCGCAATGGCAGCGACGATAGCCCTTGATATGAACATCAAGTATAAGGACAGCCTTGATGGTTCTGAGTGGTCCTCGGATAAGCCCGTGGATAAGCTTTGTATCCACAAAAAGTGTCCCTTTCAGTGGGTTCCTGGTCATATGGTGATTATGGGGAATGAAAGGGCTTACCATATAGTCAGGTCTGGCTTTGGTTCTCCGTTTCGTGGACTGGAACTCGCCGTAGTCGTTGCCACCTCGGTTATCAAAGCAGATGTTCGTATGAAGCATAAGCAGAGATGGGCGAAATGAGCACTTGCACGTGCACAAAACTTTTTCTTGATGGGCCCAATAGGAATGTCTCTGATTTTTAATTGGGGCTCGGAAGGAAACAATGTAGAACTGTGGTTGCTATTATCACCAGCCAAAGCTCGTTTCATGTTCATCTAACTAGGATGGGAGTTGTTAATAGCCCTGAGTGTCTGTCCTGCTTAGAAGGAGAGCCTGAGACAACCGAATACTTTCTGTGTGCATGTCCGGCCTTTGTCCGGAGCAAATTGGATACGCTCGGGTTTTCCCTCCTATTTGTGCATGAGTTGAAAAGCTTACCTGACAAAGATCTGATAGGTTCATTAAGAGAACAGCAAAGTTTTGGTGAAAAGGTGTTTTAGCAGACTCACAATGGGCCGCCGTGACCTCCGTGCTGGGGATCTCTCGCCCGCCCTGCTTATAAAAAAAAGCTTACATGCATATGTACTAATTGTAGAGTATTTAGCGAATTTCAAATAAATAAATAGAAATCTGTGTATTTTAAAGCAAAGTATTTTTGTTCGAATTACTGTTCCTTGGACTGCAATAACGATAGAAATTTTTCAATTCTTGTAGCTGCTCGTTTGTTAATTCAGGTATGACAGAACCATTAATTTTATTTACCGACAACCGGCGGGTCTTTGATCTACATGCAATCTATTATGATCGATATTTATTTATACATGGCGGCCGAGATTCTTCTTAGTCTTAGATTTAGATGCATTGAAATAAATACGTAAACATAGTTTACTTAATCAATCTATACTGCTGCTATATTTATATTATAGCATGAACTGGTATTATTATCAAAGGCACAATCATTCCAAAAATTGGCATGAATATTAAAATTATGTCTTGACTAGGAATTCCGTACATTTTTGAGCTACATACATAGCATACCGCCCTTTTGCTCTTTTGTGTTCACGAATTCAGGCAATGTAATCTTTATCTACGATATCAGGGAAAGAATTAATTATTTTTTGTTCGATTTAACCTCACAATAATATTTTTAAATTTTCAAACTCTCAATGTATACTGAAATTCTTAAGAAAATCATTAAATTTGTAGTGAAATGCTTTGTTAAATTTAAAATTCCTATCACTGGAATCGAACGAATATTCGGGGAAAAAGGTTGGTCTGCTTAAAAATAATCAATTGCATAAAATCACGTTTGAAATAATATATGATGATGAACAAATCATATCCAAAGTCACGTACTTTTGTGTCAGGCAACAGTTGTCTGCTATTATAGCTCACTGCTGTGAATACAAAAGAGATCGAATTATTATTATTGCAATAGTTAAGCTATCAAATATCCCCGTACTGATTTTGAATTTGAGCCCCATTATAGGTTTTGTTGGGGAAATGTGTACATAAGCTACAAGTAATAATAAACATTAATTTTTGTATACTTTGTGGATACATATATGTTGCTTTTGCTCAATCCATATATCATTGCATTGGGAAGGAAAATTAATTTGATTAAGCCTTGTATCAATGTTAATCAGAGGAAAATTTTGGCTTGTCTGCTGGTCATAGGGTGTATTTTGGAAATTAATTGTAGTATGTGAAATGGCACAATTGTAGGAGAAAACTTTAAAATCATTTAATTAAAATAATTAAACAGATAAATTTCAAAATGTGTGGGTATATAAAAAAAAAATTTACCGAAAAAAGTCTCAACTTGATATCAACGCCATCTTTATCTCAGGTTTTTTATTTCATGTGAATGGAAATCTAAAATTCCTACTCGAGTTTTTGTATAAGCTTCTTATTAAGAAGTGAAATTTCCAGTTTAAAATCATATAAGAATATTTATCGAATTTTTGATTATATATATACACTCATCCATAAAAAAAAATAAAATGCCACAAACCAGATACATATGTATGTACATAGGTATGATCACATTAATTATAGAAAATATGAGATGATTTCAGGTTATCTTGCAATTTAAATTCACAGCTGTACTCCTTCATAATTCTTGCTCAAGGGAGCTTTATTAATTCAAAACTTATTGATCTACCTAGTGGTAGATACACAGCAGAGACTCAGAGAGGTTTCAGACTCTCAGTTTAGTTAACTGTAGTTATGGGGTCAAATTTTCTAACAGCAAAACTATAAATAGAATAAAAACAAGCGTAAAGGTCAGATGAGACGACTCCTTCATCCACTTTAGTTGCAGTGAGAATACATGTCTCTAAGGTTTGTTTCCCTCTACGACACTCATTCATAATTCATGGCCAGAGATGTAGTGTAGTGTAAATAGAATGCTTTGAGTAAAATAAGATGTCTCTGTTGTAACTTAACTATTTAACGCGCAATCTTTCTGTGCGGAAAAGAACAAACACACAATCAGCCTATGGAAAGATATTTAGGAAAACATAATAATTCTCATTCAAGATTATAATGGATATTTCTGAAGCTTTTATTTCTGGAAACAATTGAATTTGTTGTTGTTGAAGAATGGAAGATATTTCTCGACTTGGTTTTGATTCAGAAGTCAGGACAGTCAGGGTAAACATTTTTTTTTTATTACAAATGTACAAATGCGTACATACATCTGTATAAAGTATAAGTCTCAATTAATAGTAAATAAGTATAAAATAATTGCTGTTTCTATGCAAAGTATATTAAAGGATATTTATTTAAAAATTAGATTCATAGGTCGCCAATATCTTTGTATAGGAATATCTACATATATGCGTCTGTTCTTTAGATAAATATTCGTGGAAAATATTTCACCTATTTTATTTATCAACATGAAAACTTTTCTATGTTCCAATACCAAAAGTAAAGGAAAGCAACCCCATAAACTAAAGACCAATTCTCCTTACTTCGATTCTTTTCAGGACTTAATCAAATATCTCGAAAATTTACCGCCAGTACAGCTTATATAACTTCTTATATAACCCTTATATAACCTAGGTTGCTCTCGATTAATCTATTTTGGTCATAGCAGTGGTTGCAGTAATGTTTCGGTTACTTTTATAAACTTTGTTTATAATGGTGATGGTAACGTTTCCACAACACTTGGAATTTTCTCACACTGATTACTTTTAGTAATTAAAATGTTAGGGAAATTACATTTCGTTACTTTTATAAAACAATATAATGCAAATATTTACGAAACCTATGTTGACATAGAAATTCTATATTTTTTGTATTGCATTTTTATAATGTAAGGGTTTAATATTTTTACATTTTAGAATTAAAATTTTTAAAATTATATGACGATACGATAAAATTTTTGGCTAAACACAGAAAGAGAGTTGTGATTACAACAGCAGACAAAGGCAGTGTGACCGTGGTAATGTGGAGAAACGATTATTTAGATAAAATAAATTCGATTCTCTCCGATAAGAATACTTACAGGCCAATAAGAATAGATCCGACTAACAAACTTCAAAGTAAAAACAATGAACATATAAAATATCTCAAATTGCATCAAATAATTTCGGATTCAGACAAATATAAGCTATCTACTTATAACGCAGTTCCTCCCAAATTATACGGTTTGCAAAAAATTCACAAAGCGGGCTGTCCAATTAGACCAATCGTTTCTTCAATCGATTCTCCAGTATACCAACTGTCTAAATATCTGGCATCCATATTGAAAAATGTCACTACTAGCTCTGCATTTAACGTATACAATTCCATCGCATTTAAAGACAAAGTGGATAATTTAAAAATTGAAATAACAGAAAAAATGGTTTCCTTTGACGTTATTTACTTATTCACGAACATTCCCGTCAACTTAGTTCTCAAAATTATTGAAAATAAGTGGAGTTCTATTAGTACTCACACAGACATACCACGGAAAAAGTTTTTGGAAATGCTTAGCTTCTGCACAACCGAAGCAAATTATTTCGTTTTTAATAAAAATATTTACAAACAAACGTTCGGTGTACCAATGGGAAGTCCTCTATCTCCAATACTGGCGGACATTGTAATGGAAGATTTATTAACTATCTCTATTGATAAAATGGAAAACAAGCCACGGATAGTTATCAAATATGTTGACGATCTTTTCTCCATATTGCCACACCAACATCTGCCTGCTATACTTAATACTCTCAATAGTTATCACCCTAAACTACAGTTCACTGTAGAAGAAGAGAGTATGGGATCCCTACCGTACTTAGACGTTAGAGTTATTAGGGAAAAAAACCTAATAATCACTGACTGGTACCAAAAACCGACATCTTCGGGTAGGCTTTTGCATTACAGGTCTTTGCATCCTGAATATCAGAAGCTAAACACAGCCAAAAATTTTATCTCCAGAGTTTTAAAGCTTAGCCACGAAAAATTCCATAGAGCTAATATAAGAAAAATTAAGAACATATTGAGCGAGAATGGCTTCCCCAAATCAATAACAGGAGGGCTGTTGTCTCAGCATAGCACACATAATGTTGAAAGTGTTAATGGGGGTGGATCCGAAAGTTTTTTGAGATTTAAAGGTGCAACTTATATCCCTGGGTTTTCGGAAAGGTTTCAATAAATCCTTAAACCCCAGGATCACCAAATCAAACTAGGCCTCAAGCCACGCAAAACAATAAGCAATTGTTTCACTAAGCTAAAGGATCCGACACCCAAAGAATTACGTTCGGACGTAATTTACAAAATACCTTGCAAGGGTAGAAATAACGAAAATTGTCCGATGAGCTATGTTGGAACAACAGGGCAATTCCTTAAGAACAGGATTTCTAACCACAAATCAGATTTAAAAAGTGGAAACCAAAATAAAACAGCGCTAACTACACACTGTGCATTATCCAACCATGCTCCAGATTTTGAAAATGCCTCTATCCTACACCACGAAAAACACTATAAGAAAAGATTATTGATAGAGGCATTAAATATTCAGAAAACTCCCAATACCATGAACAAAAAAACGGATACAGACAATATCAATAACATTTATTGCGCGCATTTGGAGAGCTTTGGGAAATGATAAAGCTACGTCTTGCACCAGTTGTTTTTGACGAGTGGTTGGATAACCTTCCACATATAGTTCATATAGTTTCTTTTACCATGTTTTGTCATTTATTTATTTATTTATTTATTTATTTATTTATATTTTTTATACTGTGGTTTTTAATTAATTTTTGCTGTTTGTTATCTGTTAATATTTTTACAATGTTGTTTAATCCGTAAGTAGCCTTTGTTTTTTAATTTTTAATTTTTATAACAAGCAATAGTTACATTGATGTTTTAATTAGACTGGTTCCTTGAGATCGGTTCGAGACATCGGCCGAAACGTCGGAGAACAAATAAAATTCTCACAAATTAAAGAGGTGTTTTCCTCCTGACCGTCCAGCCCGAAAATCCCAATACACGGAAATTTTTCGGTATGTACGTGGTGAAACTCAGCTGCAATTAAAATTTTACTGTGAATATCATCATAGATACTTCTAAAAAATACAGACCGCTCCAAAAATAAGTAATATTTAAGAATTTTAATTAAATATTTCGAAATTTAAAATTTTCACTTAGCTGATATTAATTCATAAAAGTAACATTACATGATTTACAAATATTATATACCTAAAATGATGTATTTTCTTCATATAAAAATAAAACGGAAGCCATATATCTGCAATTTAAAAAATTGGCTTAACCGACATTTTCATTTTTATCTGCTAGGCACAGATTGAAAAATGGCTGCTTGTACTTAAATGAACAAATTACCATTAAAAAACTTCAAGTAGTTTTATATAAACTCTGGCTCTGTTATATAAATTGAATGACCCTTATAATTAATATTATATAAGCTAAAGGATCTACCATGCCTCGAAAGTGGTCCTTATATACCCTTTAGTCAGAATATGTGACCCTTGGTAATGTTATATATCTTATAGTGACAAAAAATAGACGTTAGTGTTCTTATATACCCTGTTTTATAATGGTTCCATTCGACACTAAAAGTAATTTGTTTTTATAACGATCACCGTAGTCCAGCCACCAAACAATTTTACGATATTCCCAAATTTTATTAAAGTCACCTAAATTACTGAATGTTGTCGAGTTATATAAGGGTAACCACGGATACCGCAATAAACACTTATTACCATTACGTTATATGACGTGATGATGAAAACAATTGTAAAAATTTCTTGTATATCTTCTAGTAATGGTTACTGTAAGTTATATAGACCGGTGATTGAAACATTTCCATCACCAACTTATAAAACCTTTAGTAACTTACTTCCACGATAACCACTAGTAACCTTAAAAAACTCTAATATATCTACGTTGCGAATTAGTTATATTTTAAAACTCTTATATACCCACTAAAATTCTTATATAACCGAGTAACCATTATATACCCCTTAAAAACTACCCATCACCTTCAGTCACCAAAAATGGAAAAAATTGTTACTTGGGCATCCTGCTCTCATAGCTAAACAGCAGGTGAAAGTTTTCTTTCTGGCTGTTGAATTCCTGTGATACTGAACGGAATCACATCTGACTGCTTCGCAACCAACACCGGTTTACCACAAGGTTCAGTTCTCTATCGTACTCTCTTTCTCATTTTTATACCCTAGATGAAATCTATAGGGCATACTAAGTTTGCAATTCCATTTGCAACACATAGAAATAATAATGGCAGAGCAAAATCGATTGAAGACTCACGCATAGTATTAAAAGTTACTCTAATTTTTGTATGGCTGGCTATCTGTCTGTCCGTCCGTCCATCCTCACGATAACTTGAGGAAGCGTTCACTTAGAGTGTTGAAATTTTGCACACAGGCTTTTTTTTTAAAAAAGAGGAAATTTGAGCTCAAAAATGGGACGAATGTGACAACTCCTTCGTAGGGTTGCCTCCTTCGTAGGGTTGACTACGCGTCGATATAGAGAGCTGAAATTCGGTAAATGATGTTTTCATAGCAATAGTAAATAAAATTTCATAAAGTACTAAATCGGCACACCCTTCTTCGTGTTGCCATATCAAAATTGAGGTTTTTTATGTATGCTGTAAAAACTATCAGTCCTAGATGTTTTAATGTACTGTAAAGCTCTTCAGAATATGAAATGAGTTATAATCGTTTTTACTGTCCGACGAACCGTTCTAGAAATATATGCGAAAAAGCATTTCAAAAATCAAACTTGCACAGATGCGCAGTAAAAAAATTGCACAATTGTTGCGATAAAGCTTAGGTATTTTTCCCTAAAATTTAGACGAATATTCCCTACATTTCAGGGAATTTTCCTTAATTTTTAGGAAATATTCCCTACATTTTAGGGAAAAATACCTAAGCTTTGTGGCAACAATTTGTGCATGTTTTACAGTGTGTGTGACCATACGAAATTACATACGGACATTCATCTAGGGTATCATAAGAATTGATCTTAGACCAATTCTAGTTTTCTTACTTGTCATTAATGAATTTCTGATTTCACTTTCAACTTTATTCAAAGTTTTGCAGACTATAGCATCATTATTGTTATTTCCTTTTTCAACTTATAGTGGACTTCCACCTTTACAACAATCACGTCTGGTCATGTCTAAAGTTACTCCAACTTAGTATATCCGATGTCTAATATCACTCAAACGTGCCTCAGTTTTCTGTCAATGTTTTTTCACCGATGGGCTTGGTATCGTAAACTCGCTATCCTTAAATATGCTTAGATATTAAAATATTCAACAATCTTAGTTGGTTTGATTAAATGTTTTATATCGTCAAAATGTAATAATATTACCTGGGCTTTTGCAAATATATAAAATATACATATTTTATTGTAAAGAAATTTTTACTTTTATTCTTGAAAAAATTCTTCCTACACTTGCACGTAACTCATTTCGAGCTCATAACCTCACCTTTGAAGTAAAATTTGGCCAAACATAGAAATTTTGTGAATGCTTCGTAAATGGTATAATAGGGACATGGAATAAATAATTTACCATCTTATGTTTTCAAGCGAGGCATGCAAGTCTTCTCTTAGTTCCAATAAGGCAAAATTCTCTACCCTCTTTCCTTCTTTTTCCCAAGATTGTCTTAAAGGCACTTTCACATAAAAAAAAGAACCGAAAATGTAAACCGAAAAACTCAATTTATTCCACTTTAAACAAGAGTTTTGCTCCAATGATGAGTATATTTATCTCAGATTTTTAAGAAAAATACAACTTTTATGTTTTATCGGCTGAATTTTTCGGGCGAAAAAGTTTTACTATTTATTAGTAAAATTATTAGTTGATCCTATTTCCCATGATTTTATTAATGATTGGAGCAAAAATCTCGTTTTAAAGTGGAATAAATTGAGTTATTCGATTTACATTTTTCGGTTCTTGTTTTTGATGTGAAAGTGCCTATAAGACTCTAACTTGATTTTTTACCCTCATTCTTATTAGGATTTGCACACTTCTGTTTCCCTGAGGGTTCTATTCTAAAGAACATCGCTTGATTGCTTGTTGAGGTTTTCTAAGTGTGTAGACTATATATATGAGCCGTTTATTTTGAAAGTGGAATAAGTCCATTTTTTTAAGACGAAATATTGAAATATTTTAGTTTACATTCATTTAAAAAAATAATTTATAAATATTTATATATATATATTTGTGTGTTTTGAAGTTAAAGACAGTGTAAATTTATTAATCAATTATGTTTACTAAAGAACTCTGAAGAAAATGGAAATACTATACCCAAATGGACTTATTCCACTTTCAAAATAAATGGCTCATGGCTCTTTCTATGACTTATCTAAATTATTAGTGATCCTTGGTATTCGCGGTTTCTGTTACTCAGAATGCTTTACGAATAATTCTTGACCATTTGATTGGGTTATACTTATACTTTATTTATGCTGATTTCTCTTCCTAAAGGAAGACCTGTTAATGAAAAGAGTCATTGTGACTACAGTTCAGCGGTCTCGTGAATACAGAACACAAATCATCTCTGCGCCGTATTTTGTAGGTTCTCTTAATACGAGCAAGATTCCACAGAATCCTTTCTGATTTCCTATATTCTTTCTATCATGAACCTTCATTTCATGAGATATCAATTCATTAAATTAGACCAATAATTTAATCTGAATAGTCTAATGTCGATATTGGTGGCAAAACCGACAACACTTTTTCTCTGAATTAGAGTTGAGTGCATGTTAATATCCAACAGTTGAGGCTCCAATCCAATTAGGTATTGTTCACGCGCGACAAGTTATGTATAGTGACTGGTCTAATCTCGTTGAGCATTGAATTTTATGTGTCCAAGCTAATTATACTTTCTATAAATAAACAATTGGTTTTTTTCTTATACCTATAAACACCTAAGTAATTTCTAACTTAAATTATTGATTTTAATAGAAATTTTGTTTCTTTTGTTTCAGGCTAAAATAGCTTTCTACAAAAACTACCAAAGAGATAAAAAAAAAATAAAAAAAAATGAATAACACTAGTTAACAAATTGAACTATAGAGAGGGGAAGAGTATAGGCGACGTATTTGTCGGCGCACCGTAAAAGAACATTTATTTTAGTCAAAATTATTCGTACAACACCAAATCAATAAACAGAGACTCAAAGCTGGAGATTAATTAAACCGGAGCTTCTTTCCTGAGCTCAAAAGTATACAAAGACAACTCTACACAACTACCAACTACCACATAGTTCCAGAAAGATTTTTTCTTCAAATTTCTTCACCCAGAACTGTAAAAAGAATAGCAACAAAACGGCGCCGTATAAGCATTTGGATTAACCCAAAAATTTAGAAAAATTTAAATTTAGGCTGGCTCGTAACGGTGAAACAAGGGGGGCCGAGTCTCCCGACGCATCACCGGAGGGCGGAGCCACCTGCTGGTGGGCCCCCTGGGCTGCTATGGGCTGTTTTGGTTCAGCCGGTTCTAAACAAACGGATGCTGCCAGCGGTTCAGAGGATTCAAAAAGTCAAAAACGTCGCAGCGATGCTATTACAAAACAATTACAAAAAGACAAACAGGTCTATAGGGCGACGCATCGACTGCTATTGCTGGGAGCTGGTGAATCTGGCAAATCAACGATTGTCAAACAGATGCGTATCCTTCATGTTAATGGGTTTTCGGAACAAGAACGAAAGCAGAAAATCGATGACATCAAGAAGAATATACGAGATGCGATTTTGGTTAGTTAAAATTTTCCGTTTAATATCAAGATTGCATTTTGTTTTATTAATTCGCTTTTATCTTTACAGACAATTACTGGTGCTATGAGCACACTTAATCCACCTGTAGCATTAGAAAAAAAAGAAAATGAGGCTAGAGTTGAATACATTCAAGACTACGCTTCAAGTGAGTGTTAACAGCAATGCAATTGAATATTCGAAAGAATTTAATTACTTTCCACTTTTATTCTATAGGTCCTGATTTTAACTACCCTCCAGAATTCTACGAACACACAGAGGAACTGTGGAAAGATCGTGGTGTTCAACAAACATATGAAAGATCAAATGAATATCAATTAATTGACTGTGCTAAATAGTAAGTGGGAATGTTTCGTATTACTTTAGCTAATAGATCAATAGATCTCCATTTTCATCTTAAGCATCTCAGTTCTTTTTTCTGTGTAGTAAATCTTTGCTAATTTCTATTTATACATACAAATGGGGTCCTCATAGCTTTAAAGGAGTTCGATGTTACCAACTCTCCTGAATCAAGAAATATGTGGCCTTAGGTAAACTACTGCGTAACATTTTTCATATTACCGACTTAAAAGCTTGCACCAAAAAAAAGAACAGCTTCGATGCCACTCAACTGCCATAACTTCGATTTTTTTCTATGTATTCGGGACATACGTAATCACCTTGGAAGTTGCGATGTTGTTTCTTTAGAGTTTATCACGCCGTCCTTTTATCCAAAGTCACATGTTCACAATTGGTGGATTTCGGACAAAGTCCAACTTAGTGACCCTCCGTCCAGTAGGACGGAACTACTCTGAATCTTCTTGGTTGAGTGTAGAACTCAAGGTTCAACGAAAAACGATAAAGCCGAAAATTCAAATGGCGGAAATGAGTGGTGAGTACCACAATGTTCTTCGTGAGTACAAATCCGTAAATTTAAGCTATTTGGAAGTTTTTGGGAATTCCGAGGGATGAATTTTGAACTATCCTGGTGATGTTGGTTGGTTGAATTCTTGGTTCATTAGTCCCTTAAAGAGCAAGATGAGTTGTATGAAGCGCTGGTTATTATTTTAACCTTCTCGTCTCTTTACCCCGTTAATTTGAAATGGTTTAGAAGGTCACAGGATATAAGCCTTGCTATTGTCGGAAATGGCAAAAGACATCAAGGCCATCTTATGATGCCTTAGAGAAATCCTACAGGTAGAAGCAGAATCAAAGCCAATTGAAAATGTGCTTCTTCGGGGGCAACCCGTGTAGAAACTCTGGGCCAATAAGGGGTTGACAAATGTTGACTTCAACATAATACCGGAATTTATCCATCTCAATATAGACTACTGAGATGGAGAGGCAAACTTTATTACCATTCAAATTCACTCAAATTTCTTCCCAGGAACGAGAATGTTTCCGCTCTACTTTCAGAGGTAAGTTCACTTGCTAATATTAGTATTACGTAGGTAAAAAAAAAGGCCTATAAGTTTGACTTTGTTAGAAACGAGACTCTCTTTAAAGCAAACAACGTCAGCTATTCTCATCGATTTTGAAGGTCCCCTGAATATTATCTTTTTCTATATGTGAACATGGACACGCTAACAAAATTTCGAAGCATTCTCAGCCCTTATGGCTAGCGGATTAACTTTCGCTCCACTTTGAGCCGTGGCTGTTAAATCCTATAGGGAAAACAGGAAGTGCCCTATAATGTAAAATTCATGTACATGTGCGCGGCTTTTCTCGGACTGTTTGAAGCAGGACAGAGCTTATTCGGGTAAAAGCAATGGAAGGTTTGTTTTAATTGATGAGTCTTCGATGTAAAGATGGCTTGTTCGAATATTATCGGCGGTTCATAGCAAATATTTAAAGAAACAATTACAACTCGTAATTGGAGAAATTCAGCGAAACTACATAATGGCAAACAGATCATTCTATATTGCTGTAGTTAATTATTACATTTAAAGCAAGAGATTTATTTTGGAAAAAAAAATATTTTATTATTGCGTAAAATGCAATAGTTTTACTAGAATACTAAGCTCAAACGTTGAATACAAGCAAATTATAAATGCGGATTGAGAAATTCTCAATCTGTATCTTAGAAAAATTGATTGGTCGGTCTGTTTTGCTTTGAGAGATGTTGATGAATGCACATTAGAGCTTAGTGACAATCTAGTTTTGGCATGCATGAAGAATTTCGCTATTTCTACAGCAGGTCTGTACAACAGCAAGATCGCTCGTTTAACGCTAAGTCCAACCAAGTAATAAAAGCGAAAGAGAGCAGACACGTGCCTATCAATTCCATTCATATCCAGGATTGAAACAAGTCTATAAGACTGCATTGAACATATGCAACTCCATTATCCATGACCAGAATGTTAGACAAAGAATCCTAGGAAGCCGCAAAGATAGCAAACACTTCTGATCCCTGGTCAAAACTATTAGGAACAATTCACCAATTTCTCTATATTTTTACTACTTAATAATTATGAAGTGGTTGTGGACTCCCAAATATTTTGGCTGGTAGATTTGCTTCAGATTCACGTCTTCTATCCACTTCACAGACACCTGTTTTGCATTTCTCGTGTAGATGAGTACAAGAGCCAATACACATCCGTGGGAGAGATGTGTTCAAGGTCTTAAAGGGGATCAACCCCTCTAAAGCCGTTGGTTCTGATGATTTCTCTCCCATGCTCATTAAAAGCTGTGCCCCATCGTTGGATAAAACTTTAAGCATTGTCTTATTCAACAGGAAAATTTCCAACTGCCTGGAAACTAGCTCACGTTCAGCCAATTCCCAAGAAAGGAGAGGGTGGCGATCCCTCAAATTATCAACTTACTAATTGGGAGAGTCCAAAATCGTTGCCCTAGATATTTCAAAGGTCTTTGATGAAGTCTGGCATCTAGCCCTTTTAGTTAAACTTAAAGCACTTGGTCTCTCCCCTCCTCTTTTATTATAGATTGAACGTTTTTTATCTGATCGCCTAATATCGGTTGTACTAGATGGCGTTTCACCAGAACCTGACTCTATAAATGCCGATGTCCACAGGATTCTGTTATTTCTTCATCTCTCTTCTTAAATTGCATTAATGATCTTCTTTCCCTTACTTTTAATCCCATCCACAGTTTTGCCTATGACAGTAGCCTTGATTTCGCTTACTCATTTGACGCTCTGTAGGGAATTCCACATTTTTCAAACGAGATTGCATGATTAGATCATTGAATAACGACCTTGATATTATCCTCGCTTGGGGTAAAGCGAATCGCGTCGAATTCAACTTTTACACTCCTATTTATTTTGATGGAGCACTGATTTACGGTACACCGTCTTTATGCATTTTTGGCATTAATTTTTCCAGTAAATTAATCTGGACAAATCAAACTTTTTCTGTTGACAAAGAAGCATCAAAATATCTGGGATTTCTGTAAAGGGGGAAGAAATATTTCTGTAATACTCACATCTGGGCCGGGGATGGTCTTAGAGCCTTACCTTTATTGGATATTGTCCAAAGAGAACCTTCAAGCTCAAGGGCATCGCTATTACAAGTATCGTAATATCGACTCACTCGAACACTGCCGGAATGATGGACGCCTTTCACTCTTTTATCGCTATATGCATGGTCAATGTTCTAATGAAATATCTAGTATAATCTCTTGTAGAATAACAATAGTACAGTCAAACTCCATGATGTTTTTTATCCTGCACTATGCGAATGTGGAACAGTGTACCATATTCTGTCCTTACTTTGGCATACAATCTGCGAAAGTTTAAGCGTGACATACAGCAGCACCCCTGCCACTCTCTCATGTTCCCTAATTCCTTCCCTTATCACCTTCCTGCTATGTTGTGCTTTGCATCATAGGTTATCCACTGAGCTTGGCTTAATAATAAAAAAAGTCAAAATTACTTAACTTTAGCAGAAGTACAATTTATGATGTATTCGTCAAATTGAACAAAATATTATTCCCTATTTTTACTAACTAAAATGAACGATTTGGAAGTTTTACACTTTAACCATTTACAAACCAAAACAAAATAAATAATTTAACACCTCGTTTGACTTTTGCGAGTTGCAAAAGTTGAACGTTGATCAACTTTCTTCGTTGAGAGTGGTAGCTGATCTGTTCGGGCCGAATCTTTAAATGATAAATTTTGCGCATTTGATATTTGCGATTTTTTTCGAACTTTTGATCCCCAGCTTATTCCGTTTTTAAACCATAGTTGCGCTCCCCTCCCCCTCGCAAGAATTCTGGATCCGCCCTTGTGCGGTGGTGTATTCAATTTCTCTGATACTCCTCATCTTGGGATCAACTTTAATCTACGCCAACCTCAAAATCTACATTAAAGAGCAAACGATAATCAAAGCTTTTATATCACACCGTAAATGAAACTGGATTCACCCTAGAGAGGGAGTTACATATGAATCTATCTTTGCGACAGGGATAGTTCCTTGAGACCATACTAGCAGCCAACTTCAAGACGACAATTCTAGTTAAGCCAGAATGGGAATCACACTTACTACAACACTCTTTTTACTTAAAAACTAAAAACTATATCAATGTATTCCAAGTTAAACTCAGGGCTACCCTCAAAACAGAAGAGTATTTGTGCATTAGCAAATAGCTATCTACCATCTGTTCGGATAGTGAAGCTGCTATTAATGGCTGGGCATAATTTTTTGTCATTTCCAAATTGGTAATTGAGTGTAAAATCATCCTTAAATCCTTCTCACATTGCAATAACGTATATGTTCTTTGAGTCTTAAGCATAGTAAGATCTCGGGAAATGGCAAGGCGAATGAGCTCGTATGAATCAAAGCAAGATTAGAAGCTTATTTTAGCTTTTTGGAGTGTCCCAAAGGGCATGGGCCAACTGCCATCACAATCGAGAACGAAAAATCGTGAAGTAAGTCCAATTTATATTCAACGAGGAAACTTTTTAGGTTAAACCAATTTCCCCTATGATTATTCATCCAGAAATAACAACTATTCGAGAAGGAGATAGTAAACACACTGGTTCAAATCTTGCCGGTAATCAATTAATTGTTTTCTACGTACATACATGTCTTGGCATTTACATTTTTAATAAAATGCATGGAGTTTTGCAGATAAAGTTGCGAAACCATTCTTAAATACATAAATCACACAAGAATGCGCAATAAGTCTAGCAGTTTCTTAAGCTGTGGGGCCTGCTGAGTCTCAAGTCTCGTCTCAATCCATTCATCCATTCATACATTTACAAACTTAAGTTGAAAGTGATTTGGTTTTCATTAATTTGTACTCACAAAATAGATTAAATTGGAGTATCATTGTGAATGTGTTACGTGGACGCCGAAATGCTGCTAAAGGGATTATTTGAGAAATTATAAATTGATCTTACGTCGAAATTGCTAGAATCATCAATTAAAGCAAGACAATGCATTATATTTTGTTATTAACAGTATAGCTAGATGAATCTTTTCATATTATAGGGCTTAAAATCAACAAAGAAGATATAAAATCCTGTAAAAAGCATCAACTAGTTGTAGAGCCAAACTAAATTTCCTATAATATCTCCAACATTGATTAAGAATCCCCCAACGAGTAGAAAGCTCTACACTTGATATAAATTATATCCTATAGACGTAGATAGCTGGGACACGTTTAATAATTGAACAGCTGCCGGACCATCAAAACGGTCTTCGCTTTACTGGAGACAGGCTTGTACGGCTGGTTATATCTAATGAGAATGAGTATACGGAAAACATGTAGGTGCACTGCTTAGCCATAGGTACTTAACAAAATAAAAAAAAAGTCCTTTTCAAATGAATGCATATCGTCATTAACACTTCACGTCATTAACACACAATTCTGATTACTTTTATTTGTTCATCGTTACTTCCATCGCTGTTGATTTGGCCCTCCAAATCCGAACAAAACACCGGAACAGGCGTTTGCTGCGAGGAGCCTCACATGGGAATTGCCATACACCTTACGGTTTTTCAGGCAGAAGTCAAGGCCATTCTTGAAGCGGGAACGCATCTTCTTAACTCAGACACTGAGAACAAGGAGATTGCCATCTGCTCAGATAGCCAAGTAGCTGTAATGGTTTTATCTTAATACAACCTCCTAACTGGTACTAGATTATAAAATCACCCTGAATTCCTTCTCTCGAAATAACTTCAGTGCATGCCAAGGCATAGCAATATCAGCGGAACTGAAAAGGCGGACGAGCCTACTCGTCTTAGAGCAGCCCCGAAGGAATCTTGCTTCATAGTCGGGATTGCACCAAAACACCTTGTTTCAATTATTTCGGTTTGGGCTGACCGCCAACACAGTCAATGATTAGATGATTATTAGATGACCTTTTGGGTATAGCTGCAAAGGAAGTGTGGGGTAAACACAACCCAAGCGTAACGAATAAGCTCTTAGGACTTAACAACTCTAGTGTTTATTCTCACTGGACACCCTTTCCACAGGGATCACCTTTACATGATGATTGATGTTGATGATCCTATATGCAGGAGTTGCGGGGAGGAATCTGAAACGGTGACTCACTTTCTTTCGCACTTTCAGGAAAGTGATACACAATCCTTGGCTCACACCCCCTACATGAGCTGCACGAAGCCGACAAACAGGGCTGGGGGTCAATACTTAGCTTTGAAAGAGCGTCCGGTTGGGACCTATGCCCAATTGCTCATAAGTCTGGAGGGTGAATAAGTTTTGGCCTACGTTCAAAGGTCTCCTTGGGGCTCCAACCTCTTTTCAAACTAACTAACTCACTAACTTAAACTGGGCAAAACCTACAGATCTTCGAGGATGTATATAATTATGTAAGTCGTTCTGTATTCTTCTTTTACAATATGAGTGTAAAAATATACAAAGTGTGTAATGAAAGGTAGATAAGAAATGGATGACTCACTCTGTGAACAGCGTTGACACAGGGCGGCACAATAGCACCTCGGTTATTGCGGGAGAATTAGCGGGGTGGATTACCCAAAACTTGCCGGTCCCACAGCCCATATACAAAAAATTTGTGAATGACGTTATAAAATCATTCTATTCAATAAAATCATATACATCGAAAACGTACAGTAATAGAAATCCTATAGCATACTGTAAGGCAAGATCGTTATAACTTCCATTAGTTTTCCCTTTCGTCTTTGAATCATTAAATAAATTCCTCTTTGAATAGTTCAGTAAATAACTTGAAAACGCGTGTACTTATAGAGCTGAAATTTTGCATGTGGGCTTAAAAAAAAAGTAAAATTAAGTTCGAAAATGGTATAACTCGGGTAACTCCTTCGTAGGGCTGCCATACAAAAATTTCGTTTTTCACTATATATTTGGACACTGTCCGAGAACGCGTCAATGTAGAGAGATGAAATTTTGTATATAGTGTTTTCATAAAAGTAGTAAATATAATTTCATAAATGGACTAAATTGGTGGTGTTGCCATATAAAAACTTTACGTATACTGTAAAAACGATAAGTTCTTTACGGTTTTCATGTACTGAAAAGTTGTTCAGAATATGAAACCCTATTAAATTGATTATAATAATTTTTTCTTGTCCTACGAACCGTTCTAGAAATATATGCGAAAAACCGCTTCAAAAATCAAACTTGCACAGATAGATGACTACACGAAATGACATACGAGTATTCATTTAGGCTTTACTTGTTATTTATAGAATTTCCAATTCTAGTTTTCATGTTATTTTAGTCAATCTAATCCCGTTTATCAGCTTTCAATCTGGCAAGTCGTCAGCCAAGTAACACTTTTATTTACCTGTTACAACAGCACTGTCTACTCTTGTATTGCATATTTAAAAGTACTTATCAACTAAATTTTGAATTTGTTTTTTTCCCTATTCTAGTTTCTTAGACCGTGTGAGTATAATAAAACAGCCTGACTATACACCAAATGAACAGGACATCCTACGATGTCGTGTCTTGACATCGGGTATTTTCGAAACTAGATTTCAAGTGGATAAAGTTAACTTTCAGTAAGTTTACAGATCCAAAAACAACATACGTGGATTATTTTCATTACTTTACATTTACGTTTTTTTTGCAGTATGTTTGATGTTGGCGGACAACGTGATGAACGCCGAAAGTGGATTCAATGTTTTAATGATGTAACTGCAATTATTTTCGTAACTGCCTGTTCTAGTTATAATATGGTTTTACGTGAAGATCCAACCCAAAATCGGCTTAGGGAGTCACTTGACTTATTTAAAAGTATTTGGAATAATAGGTAAGTGTACATACGGAGAATGTTTTCCATAGTTACTTATTTATTTATTGCCATTCTCTTATCAATTCCAGATGGTTACGTACAATTTCAGTTATTTTATTTCTTAATAAGCAAGACTTGTTAGCAGAAAAAATTAAGGCCGGTAAAAGTAAACTATCTGATTACTTTGCCGAATTCAATAGATATCAAACGCCAAGTAAAAAGCTTCAGTGTTACTTTATGATTAGGTGATGATTGTAATTCATATTTTATATTCCAGATGACGCACTTATAGAACCTGGGGAAGATCCAGAAGTAATTAGAGCTAAATATTTTATTCGTGATGAATTTCTGGTAAATTACATTAATGTAATTTTGGCTGCGATTTTTTTAAATATTTTTTGTTTTCATAGCGTATTTCAACGGCCAGTGGTGATGGAAAACATTACTGTTATCCGCACTTTACGTGTGCTGTAGATACAGAAAATATAAAACGAGTGTTCAATGATTGCCGGGATATTATACAGAGAATGCATCTGCGTCAATATGAACTTTTATAGGTAAGTTTGTGCTAAATAGGTAAATTATAAGAAAATTGTGGGATGTTGTTATAGATTATTAATTCTTCCACCTATTAAAAATCTTGCCTTAGATTCGATAATTTTTTCTGAGAAACTTTTGATTTTCAGTATCTTGGTAGAACCGTTTAGAGAGATTTGTTTTTGCTATCTTCGGTGTACCGGTATATGGTCGGGGCTTACTAAAATCATTTCTCGAGAGCATTCAAGTGGCTGACGGCCAGAGGCGGTAAGATGAGGAAAAGTCCGTGCGGACTTTCTGTGCCAATTTGGTACCATTCACGGGAAAATACAGTGGAAAGCTGCTTTTTATCTGCAGCTGGTCTATGACAAATTCGTAACATTCACAATTACCGCCACATATTAAAAGCCTAGAAGATAGCACTTGTGGGAAAGAACTATTATTATTCTTTGCTCTGAAAAAGTGGAAGTGAGATGGTTAATTGTGCTTTGGAATGTTCTTCCTCCTTGTAAGACCGTCTAATTATGGATTCAGTTTATCAGCTCTTTGAATGCTTTGCATAGCATTGCTAAACACAAGGACACTTCATGGCGCAGGTACAGATAACAGATGCTCAAGTACTACTACAAGAGGCTAATCATACCATAGAAACACAAAATTCTAGATAGTAATGCTCACCTACACACTGGATATATTATGTTTGGTGCATCTTTCACTCGCAAAACACACTTTTGTATCTTCAAGATAAAGATATCTTCTAAGAATATATTTCCTCCATTGACTTCGTCCTGTGAAATAAAAGTTTTAATGTGGTTTATGTGTACCTTCTTTATGATCATTTAAGGAGTTATTCTTGATAGTCTATGCGTCAATTTGGGGAACCTTAGCACTGAAATAATTTCTGGAAGTGATTTCAATTGCACGTAAATACTGCAATTGATTGTTATTCTGGGGCTAAGTTCAATCCTACAACTGCCTCTCGATTGAGGCCTTCGTCAATTACTATACAATTTCGTATATTTTCGCCAGTGGCTTATTCCCACGTGTATGTACATCATATACGAGTATCTCCAGGGCCATCATAAGTTAATGGAGACCTTTCATTCCAGACAGTCGACAAACCTTTTTTTCTGTCCAGCATTTTCAGGAGTTTTGTGGATGAATGCTCACACATGAAATGTGCTCAATGAGCGTGAGCGATGACTTTTATGTTGGAACGACAAGCAGCATAGCAGAAAAGTGAAATAATTTCTGCATTTTCAACAATATTTTGTTGAATTCAGAACACGCTATTGAGGAATTCACTAAATTGTGGCACAATTATGGTGAGGAGACTTACCGAAATGAGATTCAACAGAAGTAGGTACCAGGTCTCCAGTCAGTCTATCGAAGCAGCCCCGATTGCTGCTCATCCTTTATCTCTACTCACTTGAAGCTCCTAATTAGCTATAAAAGATTGCAAGGTGGCAACGTAGTCGCACTAGGGTTAGGGTGAATCGCCAACCGAACGGATAATAAGAAGGCAGATTAACAAAGTTGAGCTCAAGTCGATACTGGACCAAAATGGAATAATCCTAAATGGAGAAGAGCTTTTAAGATACATTCAAGAGTATTACAACCAACTGTATTCTGAGCAAATGCCACTAGCAACATTGTCCATAAATGAGTAACAAAAGTGTCAATACATTGGACAGGAATATAAATTTCGATGATATGCTCTACGTAACTAGGGTTCTCGTCACACATAGCCCGATGATGATGACCTGACTCGAGAATTTTACATATGTTTCAGGTATCTTTTATGATTTCTGACCCTCCACAAGGAAAATTTTAATTTAACGGTAGCGACGCATGCTAATTATATTCCTAGTTGGAGGAACGATGGGGAACTGGAGACTAGTAACCCTTTGATAAATAGACTATAGTTCACCGTTTTGTGTTCTGCTGTAGAGACAACTTAATGCTTAGAAATTTTGGCAGAATTCACTAGAGAGATAGAACAACTCCTTTTGACTTGTATGCTTATATTATATGTATAGCAAAACTTGTATGCACCAGGATCTGATCTCCACGATTCAGATCTGGGGCAGAATTTGGGTGGACTTCATCTAAAATAGGGTAGGTATAAAAATTTGTCGAATGTGCTTCCTGCTCTTTTTGGACACATCATGACATCTGTTGCCGGTTACTATAATATTTAGTTCACAAGAGAAGCTATACATGGTCTGATTCCTTCTGGTTGAAAGAGATTTCGTCGGCTTCGCAACAGTAACTGAACCTTTAGAAGCTTTCGCATAGAATCAGCCACCAAGTAACGCCCATGATGGACTAATGAATCTTTTGCACAAAGTATTTGATGGATTGAAAAGATAAGAGTTACCGTTACAATTAAAAAGCTGCAGTTATAATATAAAAGGTATTGCACCACAACCTTGCTGCACGTATAGGTAATTGACTTGGTCAGTTTCATCTTGATGTTGAAAAGTGAACACTTTTACAAAACTGTTGATATATATCTACAATTAGAATATTTTCACTATAATGAAATTCGGAAGCCACTTTCCGCGCTTAATCGAAGACTGTTCATAATGAAAGATGCGGATTTTTGAATTTGTATTTTATTTACGCAATTTTAAAAATTTTCGGTTTAAATCAAATTTAATATCTCGGATGGAAAAAAAAACGCAGTACCTACTTACACACCATTCAATATTAACTTTTCTTGTTGTTCAGAATTGATTGGTCAGTTTCATCTTGATGTTGAAAAGTGAACACTTTTACAAAACTGTTGATGTATATCTACAATTAGAATATTTTCACTATAATGAAATTCGGAAGCCACTTTCCGCGCTTAATCGAAGACTGTTCATAATGAAAGATGCGGATTTTTGAATTTGTATTTTATTTACGCAATTTTAAAAATTTTCGGTTTAAATCAAATTTAATATCTCGGATGGAAAAAAAAACGCAGTACCTACTTACACACCATTCAATATTAACTTTTCTTGTTGTTCAGAATTGATACTAATATTTTTCTTTTTCGTTTTGTATTTTCAGATAACATCACAGAACATCTCACAAATAAAAAAAATAAAAAATATTGTCATATTGTCGTCGTCGTGTCTAACTAATAAATTACCGCTAAAAATACAAAAAGAAATAAATATAAGGAACATTTAAGAGTATATAAGTGAATAAAAAAGCTGAAACACGCAAAAATAAATGAAGCAGAAAAAAGGAGAATCTATATAAAATATAAATATAAAAAAAAAAATTAACAAAAACAAAAACAAAAATCCATTTAAGATTATATACAAAACACACAAAACATAAAAAAATTTATTTTATTTCACTTGCATGATGATTACTGTAATTTATAAATATAATTTAGGGAAAACAAAGAAAGAAAACAATTTAGCAGAAGAAAAAAGAAAAAAATATTTCCTACCAAATAACGCAAACATAGTCGAAATTTGAATAACATAAAATATATATTAAAAAAACAAATATATAAATATATGAAAATGTGTATTCTATTTAATTGAGAAGAAGAAGAAAACTTAAAATTGAGTGCTTTTTGAAACTATATTTAGTCTCGAAGAGAAATTTTTTGTATCTCATTTTACTAGTTTCCTTTCTTCTTTTTTAAATTAACTCTAGACAATTACCCCTATAATGGCACAATAAGAATTAAGTTTTTTTGTATAAATAATTTTTGTTTTTTTTTTTACTAAATTAATTTTCTAGATTTTATTTTGCTAAAATCAATGTATTTTTTTATTGCGTTTATTATACAATTTATGTATAATATAAATCAAAAGCAAAAATAATAAGAAGAAAAAACCGAAAATCTAAAGAAAAAACTAACTAAAGTGAGAGAAAGCACATCATTTTAATATTTAATAACGAGCGCTGCAAGTCTTGTGTATAATTAACATTAACAGAGAACCTCTTTGTATGTGTTTTTGTTCATTATTTTTTTCCATATGTATGTATATGTAATTTTTACTATATTTAATTTGAAGGAAAAAAGTGTCTGATTAAACAGATTTTGTTATTTAATTTTTAGGACATTTTGTGTCACCAGATTTAAGATTAAGTACATAAAAAAAAAATTAATTATTACTAATGTAAAGAGAAATGCTTTAAATTCTTAAAGAATTAAAAGAGTAAACATTTTGTTCAATTTGATTTTATTTTTGTTTTTTTTTTATTTATTTTTTTATTTTTATTTTTTCTTTATATAGAATGCTGTGACATAAAAAGAAAATAACCAAGTAAAAACCAGAAAAGGAAGAAGAAAATACATAAATGATGCGAGTAAAAAAAAATTATGAAAATTATAATCGTCCTCTGTTCAAGTTATTATTGTTTTTTGGGCCTTTTTTTTTAAATAAAGTAAACCAAAGGATTAAGATCATACACACACACACACACATACATACTTTATTAAATCCTATATGAAATTCGACTTCGTCCAGGTTATTTTATTGCTCGGTTATTCCTTAGTTTTTAATCATGAGATATCACTGTGAATTACTGAATAAAAGAAAATGAAGGATAATAAGATCGTAAATAATTTATTATTTCTAATGTGCGCATTTTAGTACACATATAATTTTTATTGAGCTTTTCTTATTTGTTTCGCCTGGGTTTTGATTGAAAATGATTGGAATAAAAAAGATATGACTACTGGAAATGGCATTGGATTGATAGTGAAGATGAGTGTAATCCTAGAAAATGTAGGTTAGTTAAAAATTTAAATCGAAATAGTTAATTTTATTTTTACATAAATAGATTTTCTGTTTTGATTTTATAAATTAAACATTTAAGATGTTAAAAGGAAAAGGAAACAGAATTAAAAAATATAAATACATAATATACATATACCAAAGATCCATGTGAAACTTTTGCATAGAGTAAGATAATGAAAATCACTAATGTTTTACCTACGAGTTTTCGTAAAAATTAACCCGATAAATCATAACAGTCATTTGAGACTTCTGAGATTTCTGTTGCATACAATTTATGCTTCACTAATATGACTATATTTCTCCACGTGATTCCTATCATCGAGACAAGTAAAAAATTGTACCGGTACGAAAGTATTTAAGAAACTGCTTTTATAAAATACCCAGAATTTTGAAAATCAAAGATTATATGGCGTATATAGAACCTCTAGACCATTTCAAAAACGATGATTTGCCTTTTTACTCCTCACTCTACGAATTTATGTCACTTTAAAGTTGAAACTACTGAATTTCCATTTTTCTACTATTTATTTTTAACTCGTCATCAACACACGTTTCTTTATTTAAATTCAGCGAAATATACCAATTAATGCCTAGGCACATACTAGGCACAGCGCTAAATTGCTGATAGTGAATTAATCCATGATGAATCAATAACTTTCTGGCAGTGACCTTTTATGGCCTGGTTATGCAATACATACCTAAATATTCAAATGAGAATTTCTCAAATTGTTGTCTCGTTATTGTCACATCTAAATTTACGTCTATATTTTTTTACAACGAAAGCTAGCTACAGTATTGAGATTCGCATTAATGATAAAAGTTCAAATAGTGTCAACTCGATAATTTATGTCAGTTCGCTCATCCAAATAGTGTATTCTGACCAAAGGTTCTTTAGTTAAGACCACATTAACACACGTTCTTCCGTTAAAAGATTATGTGTTACGAAAATAAGTTACCAGCTTAACAGGACTGCCAATATCTTTAATAGTCATATATTCTTGAGCTGAGGGACGCGCTGGCTTCAGAACAATAATGTCAGCTAACATGATCGATGGTGTATTTTCTTCTATGGAAGAAGCCTTAAACCATTATCGAATCTATACTCAGGTTTTTCCACCGTTTAGTTTAAAATTGGCAAGAACTCATTAGTCACTTTTGTAATAGAAACTTTTCGGCATTGGCTTCCGTTCTTTCAGTCTTACAGAGAATAACGAGCCCAGAATCAATAACACAGTGGTGAGGGCGTGGACCGCATCCAACTATCTTTCCCTGAATGATTATATAATAAGTAGCACCAAAATCTTTAATAGGAAGAAAGTGATACGACTCATTATAAACCTCATTCTTAGGAACAGGGCATCAATTTCAAGTAAATTACTTCATTGAATAGAAGAATTTCAGAGGACTTTCGCGGAAGGTATTGACTACAAACGTCGGACGAGGCGTTTGTTTTTCTCTTGAATTTATTAATTTAACTTAGAATCGCAAAAATAAAAAAAAAGTTCAATTCCATCTATGAGCGATTCTAAAGAGATCGAGTTCTGTATGGGACAAGATAAAATAAATGAAGTAATTGATTCAGATATGATTCAATCAAATACAGCATTCTGTAAAGTATATAAGAGTTTTTTCTGGAATTACGAGTATATTATTGTCATCAGTAAGAGATTAAATTTAATTTCTTTGAAACAACCTAAAATTATTTTAGCGAAATATATTGATTGTTGTAATGAATCTAATTTTTAAAGCATAAACACTGGCAATTGGTTTTAGATAAAATTTATTATATTAAGTACTCTCAATAAGTAATATAATATTATCTTCGTAGTAGTCACCTTTGTGAGATATTTAAAACATTAAAAGCATACAGCTTAAAAGATTCAAGTTTTCAAAATCGTATGCAATACTCTGACCCAAGCAGTCGCCATCTTGCCGACCAGCGAAAATTCCGTTCGGTCTCAAGATTACTAGAAGGGCACCAAAAGGGTATGCATTTGCCACATATGTGAATGATCCATTCAGGCCCTGAATATGCTTAAAACAGATTCAAAAAGCCTAGAAAGAGTTGGATTTTGATTAAAGATAGTAAGTTAGGAGTAGAGGTGTTGATAGCATATTTCATAAAAACAAAAAAGGGAATTATAGATCCGAAAATTGCACATTTCTTTTTGATTATCTTAAGACAAATCTATACACGAGCAGCACAATATTTGAATCACTTGACCTCATTTGAATATTCATTATTTGAATTTCTTTGTAAGCAATTTAGAGAATAGCTTTATGCTGTATCGTGAGTTGTTTCACAAAGTTAAAGGCGCCTGGTAGGAAAATAAATGGGTTAAAGTTAACTAAGAGTATCACGAGAGCCCAAGAATGATAACTCATTCTGATATTATATTCGGAAGGGAGTTCTGACGTCCTATAAATTAATACACAGAATATTTTTATAAACTCATAGCTTATCATAAAAGTGGTCTTGATATGCTCTCGGAAGAATATGTTTTTTTTTATCTAGGACTATATTTCATTCCGTTCAATAGTTGCGTCAATAAGTTTAAAGTTCATCAGAAAAGGTATTTAGCAAGGTTTTCTCTTTCTACTGAAGTAAATAGTTTGAATTACTCATTTGTAGAGAAAATTATTGACTTCAACGACAGATTTTCTGAGTATTGTTGATTATTATATTCAGGCAGGTCGCAGGGCTAAGCTTGCTGTGTGATCAGCATATAGGCCTTGCGGCACACATATTTTCACAATTAAGCAAGAGATAGTTTGTTGTTATATTGAAATTTTGAATTTTTTTCATATAATGAAGAAAATGATCAATCTTAGTGAAAATATCTAAAATTATGTTAACTGGGAGATTTAAGGGGAGCATTATTGTTTTAGGGGGACAAATATTATAAGCAAAGGGAATTTCTTATGTAAGTATTTAATATTGAATTGAATTGAAACGAATTGAGTTGAACAATATTAAAAAATAAAATTATTTAGATCAGTTAACCTTAATGATATTTGAGCTTGATCTCTAAAGTTTATCCTTTTCAGAATTTTCTAGACTTAATTTTCCATTCAATTTAGAGTTTAAACTTAATTCCTATTAATTCGTAGGAGGGGAGGAGTAGTAAGATGTTTCTGAATTTCTTATTACTAGCATTAATATTTAGTTTTTCGAGGGCATTACTTACTATTAGCTGTTAAATTTAACTGTGACCACAACGAAATTAAATAACTTCTAAAAGGGAACAGGACTTCGCTCATGTTAGCTACTTGAATTTACGTATAGGGTGTTAAATTCAGCGAACGTTAGAGAAACAATTGTAGTATGTTATTAATAATTATCTGAAGCGAGCTAAATGCTTTCGTAGTCAAATCTGTGTTCCGGTCACTTAATCTTTTTTTGCTGTTGACAGTACAGATCCTTTGAAGCATGGAATTTTTATGATGCAGTGCCAGTGGAATTTCAGGAGTAAAAAATCATTCACAATACTTTTCAAACAGAAAAGATTACTAAACCAAACAATTGTACCCTTAAAAAACTTCCATAGATTCATTATTTGAACCCACCCCAGCTATAAATCCTTTCCGCAAAACTACACCAGTAAAAAAAAAAAACAAATTGTGTTCTAAAAATTTTTTACTTCTGAGTCGAAATCAAAAAACCGTTTGATGATCGTATGTTGGTACCTATCTCCACTAAGCTATGTTAGTTCAAATACTGAAAAAATCTAGTCGAATTTGTTTAGTAGAAAGAAGTAAAAGTACAGATCGGCAGGTAATAATTGCCAATCGTCCTTAACCTTCATGGGCGCCGTTTAAAAAATATAAAGTTGATACAATTAATGCGTTTTTAAAATTGGAGCCACCATTTTGTATTTTCCAATTTTCATAATAATAAGTTCCTAATATATTAGTATGTGTCTAAGGAATTCATGTGGGCAAAAAGATATATCGTATCCCATTGCTATTTTTATCTAGTATATTTATGGAATAATAGTTTTTTTTTAAATTGAATTGAATGGAATTCGCTGTGCACTGCGTGATTTAGCTGCAAGATAGTTAAATTTAAAAGACTTTTGTTACTCCCTCAAAATGTTGATTACTCTGACTATCTACTGAAATACTTAGAAGATGTATGTATATAATTGCGTATTTTATTTATTTCATACACGGAAGAACTTCTTACTGCTTTAGCTTTCAACTTAATAATAATTGATTTTAAATTACAAAAATCTACAGTCAGCTTTATTTATACAACATATAACTTACATTATTTCTCCAGCCTATTATAGTGTAAGATTTTGTACAAACAAATATTAAACGGAAGCTTGTTTTGCTTGTTGTCTGCTACCCTAGTTTTCTACGACAGTTTTTATCTTAGAATAAAGTCATCAAAAGATTTTCTTTGGATTGGTGCATAGAAATTCAAATTTTAAACTAGAGGAGACCATGGAACACTATTATCATCTAATTGAGAAAATACAAATTGTAGCTAATGTTGTTCACTTGTCCATCACAAAATGTTATAAAAATGAACCATATTGTCTTCCTGAAATTTACAATTTCATTAATTTATTTTTTAAATTTTATTGGTAAAACTAGAAATCTGACCGTCTAACTGGAGTATTATTCAACGCTATATTTTAATTTTTAATTTTAGTGCTTAGCATTTTGCAAGGGGTGTGTATAAAAAAAAGCTCCATGCATACCATAATAATAGAGTGATATTTGATAGGAATTTAAGGAATTAAAAATTCAAACGATAGCTAAGCGAATTTTAAAATCAAACAAAAAAAAAAAAAAAGCAAAAAACAATCTCCGATCCTTCATCACTGTAAAATTCTAAAAGTATGTAGCTAAATGAAATACGAGAAATGTATGTAAAATTGAAAATCGATGAAATCATAAAAACTCTTGTGTAGAAACAGAAATATTTTAACAATGAAAAAATCTTTGAAAAACTGAACATTCATTTATCAATCACATACTGAAAGAAAAATGATTTTAGTATATTTTATCATTTTGGAATCACGTAATAACAGAAAAAAAAAAACACATTCTTTTCAGTGAATATTAATTTCCTAAATTTGTTTGCTAGTACCAAGCAATAATGTCATGTGTTCGTTACTATATAGAGATAATTAAAATTATTTAGAATATAGAATTAGAAAAAAAAAACCAAATGTATAGGGACGAGTTTATCGCCCAGATTCTAATGTCTATAGTAGTATATAATATTTATGAATGTATGTGTGTATATCAATGAAAAATTCTTGATAGCATAGCAAGCAAATATAGAGTTATTATATCTTACATCAAAATAACGAGCGTGATTTTTGCGCTTCATGTAAAACAAGCAAACAATTTAGAATTTCTTAAATATGTATACCAAATAGAAAGCATTAATTGTTGCTATTTTCAGTAGTCAATCGAAATATGTATGTTAAAATGTCATGTCTAAAAAAATTTCCTTCTACATTCTGTTTCACTCACACACTAACTTATATTAACAAAATTCCCATTTTTTCAAATTATTTTCTAATTCATAAAATACTTATACATATATTTATATATATATAATAATAATGATGATGGGCAGCTAGAAAAATTATTAGGTAAAAAAAAAATTACTGTGACATTTGTTGTTCGGTTTTGTTCTGTTTTATTTTTTCCACATAAATCATGTATTTTGTTATTATATAACTAGAAAAATATTGTAAATATTCACCTATGTACATAAATACATGTACTTTTTGGTAATTATTTTCTATACAAATATTCTATTTCAAGCGGTTTTTGATTTTCATGTGTAAATGATTAAGGAAGAATGTTTTGCAATAAATATGTATATTCTTTTCTCTATAAGTAAATTTATAGAGTTATGTAAATTTCTCACATATTTAAAATTTATTTAATATATATATAATTTTTAATTTTTTTTTGTCATGTATTTCAAGTATGTTTGAGCTTAATAGGGTTTTTTATTGAATATTTATGTAGACAATGGAGATGGTGAACAGTATAATTCTGTAAGTACAATTTAGAAAGAAAATAAATTAGAACTTATCAATTTCTAAGCCTTAACCTTAATAGCAATATATACTTTCCATTTAATCTAAATACATATACGATTATTGGAGGGTTTATTTATTTATTTTTGTTTGTTTGTTTTTTTTTTTTATAAAGCGACTAGAACATAAATCTAGCTTCATGGCTAACATCAGTTAATGTGTATAATTAGCTATACGATTTATGATTGATATATGTAGATATCTATATAACTCAAATGTATGGTATTGGTATGATTTATACAGCGTTTAAGAAAGTTTATAAAATGGAGGAAAGTAAAATTTTGAGAAAGGCGAAAATAAATAGACAACAAGTAGCTAAAGTTTTTGAGGCATTATCAATTTTTTTTAAAGTTATTCCGAAATATTTTGCAATATAATAAAAACGACAATAAATTGAAAATCTTAGAATTCAAGTTATCCTCCTCAAGATTTCCTTCGCTATAGCCAACTTTAAAGTATTACATTTTCTGGTATAATCTTTAAGAAAGATTTCAATTTAGAGAAACTATATGAGGAAAAATATGACAACATATTTTAAATAGTACCGTCGAATATTAAAATACCAAGATGTGCTAAAAGAGCAAAGAATTTCTAAACAAATCCAGTACAATATCACGACCAGTAGTTCCTTATAATAGTTGTCGAACGGTGTGACGTGACATTTTTCTTCGAAGCCTTATTATCGTTGTCACTTAGGGCCGGTTTCACAGTTCAAGTTTCAACTTAAGATGTGGTTTAAACTCAGTTTATCTCTTCAACACAGTTTCACAGTGGTAAGTTAAACCTCGTTTAAACTTAGTTTAAACCACCAAAATTGAGCGTTTAAATGTGAATGAAGTGACATTTCGATTTAACACTTACTCAATTAGATTGGTTTTTAGACAACATTTTTGTAATTATACAATTTGTGTGATGAATTCAGACCAGGATGATATTAGCGATGAAGAAATTTCAATCATGTTAACTATAACATCCAGACGACAAAGGACAATGAGAAATCAACCAAATCATTTTGATGAGTGGCACTCTGTCAATCCTTTTACATTCGGTGATCTTTTTATGCCTTTCAACAAATTTCATTAATAATGTTGTTTCTCTTGATGAAAAGTTCGTTGTGCGTTTCAAAGAGACCTTAATCATTTTCGTAGGTTTAATTAATTTATTTTATTTTCACAACGATTTGGCCGGCAATATTTAAATAGTAATAGTAACAGTAAATAATTTGCTAGTTCACAATTGCACAGAAAATAGCTTGTTAGTTCACAATTCCATAGTGCTGCCATATTAAAAAAGGTCGAACACTGTGAAACTCATTTAGCTTAAACTCAGTTCAAACTACGAACCGAGTTTAACTAATCCTGAGTTTAAACTCGAACTGTGAAACCGGCCCTTAGTGTGACAGATAGCGTCAGGGTATGAATTACATTGGTAGACAAAAGTGAGGTTTGCCTTTTTTGTGGTATTGTTGTAATTTTTGGAAGTATTTAAAAGAAAAAAATTATAAACGCGATGTATTCTGCGTATTTCAGCCATTTAGCTATAAGAGAATACTTCACCATAAAATCTATCATGACTTCCAAGTTGTTTTGTTGTTGTAATTTTTACACTAAAATAAATTAATTTAATTTATAAAAAACTATTGACATTTCTGTTTTAATGAACCACTTAAAAAGTCACCATAAAATTTATCTTTTTCAATCTTTTACAATCAGAATACCATTTTTGTGTCGTAACGCCATTTCTCACTTAAAGTGACAAGGATAAGGGTGATATAGTTTAGTATAATGCGGAAATGCTAATACATATTTTTTTTGTGGCCATATTAAATTCATCAGATTTTATACTACAATTAGTAAAGGGACGATCGGTTATGCACAATAGAGAAGGAAAAGTAAGGGATATGACTCAAGGTTCAAGGGCTTGGCTCTTCAGTTCAGCGTTACTAATTTAGAAGATTTATCCACCGTTCTGCCTATTTTTTATATTGAGATCGGAATAGATTCGAGGTTTAAATGGATAGCGGAGAATCTTATTATTTTATTACAAAGTTAAAATCTTTCTAACACAAGTGTACAAGGGAACACTATGATTATTACGATCTAATATCGTCTTATTTTTATATCCGCTTCCATTTTTTTATCAGTTCTCTCTCATGATGGTGTAAATGATGTCCTACTTCTTTAATGTACTTTATTTGAATAAATTAAATAAATACATGTAAGAATTAAAAATGCAATACTGAAATAAAAATTCTATATACAGTTTTGTGAATTTCACATTACCAGGGTCAATATAAGCCGTCGCATTTTTCTATTCATACAACAAGTTATTAACAAGTAAAAAAGCTAGAATAGATCTCAGATCAATTCTTATGATACCCTAGAGATAAATGCCCGTATGTAAGTTCGTATGGTCACCCATCTGTGCGAGTTTGATTTTTGAAGTGGTTTTTCGCATATATTTCTAGAACGGTTCGTCAGATAGTAAAAATGTTTATAACCAATTTCATAGGATATCATATTCTGAAGAACTTTTCAGTGCAATCAACACGTCTAGGACTGATCGTTTTCACAATATGCGTAAAGAACTTAAATTCTTATATGGCAACACCAAGAAAAACATAAATACATAAAATTCTCCAAAACTAACAAAAATTCCATATTGGATTTTCGACTGAAAATCACCTTTATTGCAGAATTCTTTGGGACACCTTGTACATATGCAGAATAGTTAGTTTGATGAATTAGTATGCAAAATAAGTACACTGAGAACATACTATTTGTGTGTAATCTGAGCGAACGGGCAAAAGAAGATTATTACAGCATTATGTTTTAGTGTCATCAATCGGTCGGTATATGGCTTGAATTGTAACAGAGGGGCTCAAAAGCAAAAGGTTATAAATACTTTGGAGATATAACACTTAAAAGTTTTGGGTATCCTAAATTCTCTTTAAAGTCTCAATTTTATGCAAGTCTAATAAAAATAATCCGCATATCTTTATAATTTTTTGATTTGGTTAAAATAATGTTTGGTGGTTTTTAGTTTAGTAAAAAGGTAATAATTTAATTCCTTGCAATCAATTATACCCCTTTCCCTGTAAGAAGTGCTTATGAACAAAAGCTCTTACTTGTAAGAATGGCTGCTATAAAACAGCATGGGATAGGTATTTAGTTAATATTTTGAGTGTATCTATCATTTATGCCCTTATCTCAATTTTTAACAAAATCTTACTTTTACCCCTTTGACTTTGAGCCCCTATATTATAAGCTGCTGTGTTCTTTATTTACTGATCTGAACTGAGCTCAGTTTTTAAAGAAAAACGTTTCGATTTTCTTGATTCAATCACTACGGTAACGTCAAAAGAACTTTGAAGCAGGAAGATTAATAGCTGTTCATATCAATGTTTTTGAAACATATTCAAATTGAAATTTATTAATTCTGAGCTCGGGGCACAAACATACAAACAAATCTTATAACAGATACAACACAAATTAAAAAAATTAGAGTAATAAAGAGTATGTTACATACAAACTGATACTATTCCGACAGAAAGTTAAAAGAAAAATCTTATAAGGAATTAATGGAACTTCATCAAACTGTAGACAAAAAATCAACTGCTGATTCTGTTATGAAAAAAATTAATAACCTCATAATATGTGAGATATTTTGTCTGTGGAGCAAGTAATCTTTCATTCAAAAACGTTTTTTTCTATTCACTGGTACTTCTGATATGAGAATTAATCTAATTATATCAGCAGCAATTATCTTTTTGATGAAATCATTTTAAAAAATCAATGAACAAATTAATTATGATATGGATTGAAGGCCAAACTGTACGTGTGTGCTATTCCTCAGTTTATCTAAAGTTTACTATTCGTTAAATTATAAATTTAAGACGTTATCGAATATGAATTGAAAGAGATTAGATTGAAAGATTACTCTTGCGTCCGTCCATTTGTTTGTCACAGACGTTTTTTTCAAAAATGTCATGACTTAGATATTTGAAATTTGGCAGAATGTTAGATATTTATAACGCGTACATATTTCGACAGTCAAAAATTATGAATATTTTTTTGGTTAAGTTTTTATGCGCGTGTTTTGGGCCTCCGCAAGGATTTCAACTTTTTGTTTCAAAATTTTCGTTGGCATGGTATAAAGATATATACCAAACTGTGCGAAAAAATACCATTCTCCCTCCCTGATCTTCTAGGTTTCAAAAGCTAAAATTTTGATATTGCCAGGGTTAGTAATAATTGAGTCATAGATAACATGAAAACTACCGCTTTTAAGTCAGCCTCATAAAAAAATTAAAAACAGTTTTTTTGTGTCTTAATTTCTAAGAACGCTTACTAATTAAATAAAAATAAAAATTAAATTCAGTTGATCTCTACTGTTCGTTGATAAAGTTGTGGTATGGAACCCTGACTATACTTGATCTTGACTAAATTATTTTTTATGTGCTTAACAAATCCGAATATAAGAACATCAGTATTATACAAATCGCTGGAATAAGAATAATGAGATTGCAAGCGATTCAAATAATTCTTAGAAAAACAAAAAAATTCAATTATGTTAAACTAACCGATCAATAAGTGAAATAGGCAATATTAACACGGTATTTGAAAGAAAAAACGCTAAAATTGCTTAGGCATAAAAAAAAAGTTCTAAAAAACTCATCTTGCATTTCGATACACAAATTGATAGAAATTTCGATTGACATTTTGATACCAAGTCTTGTCAAAAGAAATAAACCAAACTAGGGCACAGACGTTGCAAATGAAATGCGCGCACTTTTACATACAAAAATAATACACCAATTGATTATAATAGTTTGTTCTATGAATCTTATTAAAAATCATAAAGATTTCCTTAAAATACTTCTATGGGTTTTTAAGCAACAAATAATAGAAGTATTTGATAAACATAAATATTTTCACTTTTAAAATGAAGGTTTCCATTAAAGCGAAAGCATTTTAGTTCGGACACAAACAACCAAATATGTACAAAAACCATTCTGAAGTTGTTCATATTATTGTCAATACAAAAAAATTTATATCAATTCTAGTTGTAAATTAGAATTACAAATTACTTTTAAAAGTATTTACTATGACGAAATTTATTTGTAATAAATAGTTTTTGTGCAAGAATGAAAGAAAAGAAAATATTATGAAATTATAAATTTTTATAAAATACCTACAAGAAAATACAATAGCGAGTAATTATAAAATATCAAAATTTTTAGTTTTTTTACAGGCAATGGCCTTTGAGAGCTCTTTTATCATGTGGAATATATATACACAATACACATCCAGATGTCGTCCCCTTCTATTGATTTTCTTGTGAATTTAAGGAGTATTTGAAATAAATTTCTCCGCATTTTTTAGTGACTTTCACCGAGAAAATGTTGTGTCAGTTGAATGGGCACCGCCAAGGTATATAGAATACAAGTATTACCAGTACGAACCTTGTTCCCCTATTAGGTGACATAATAGGTCTGTTCGCGTACTTTTTCTAGTAAAAACATGGAAAACGTCAAAATGTATGATAAAAGGTCTGTTCGCGTACTAGCTTGAAAGTACAAACATGTAAAACTTTTTGTAAGTTTTTACTCGAAGGCGTTCGCGTACTCGAAAATTGAGAGAGAAATTATTGACGTCACATTTCCCCTCCGTTCAACTTATTACTTGATTTAACTCGAGAAAAATCGTCGAGTAAAAACTTCGAAAGTATCAGTTTTGACAGATCGTCGCCGGTTTTCAGTTATTTTTAAAGTTTTCAGTTATTTTTCAAGTTTTTAGTTTTAAAAAAATGGAAAGACCTGTTACTCCTCATCCAGTAGAAGTAGAATGTTCTCCAAGAACATTTCAACGTATTCAAAGTGGTAAATTAATTTTTTTTATTGTACTATGTGCTACATTTTGACGTTTTTCATGTTTTTACTTGAAAAAGTACGCGAACAGACCTAAAGAGAGAAATTGAGAGTGACACTCAAAAAGTACGCGAACGGCTTCGAGTAAAACTTGTAAAAACTTGCAATTATTCGGGATCTGTAATAACGACGTGAAATTTTCCTAGCACATAGTACAACAAACGAATTTAATTTATCACTTTGAATACGTTGAAATGTTCTTGGAGAACATTCTACATCTACCGGAGTAACAGGTTTTTCCATTTTTTTAAAACTAAAAACTTGAAAAATAACTGAAAATTTTAAAAATAAATGAAAACCGGCGATGATCTTTCGAAGTTTTTATTCGACGATTTTTCTCGAGTTAAATCAAGTAATCAATTGAACGGAGGGGAATGTGACGTCAACCATTTCTCTCTCAATTTTCGAGTACGCGAACGCCTTCGAGTAAAAACTTACAAAAAGTTTTACAAGTTTGTGCTTTCAAGCTAGTACGCGACAGACCTAATATTGTGAAATGTATAGGAAAGTATGGTGCAGAGAATACAGTACTCTCTCTCCTCTCTCTGTCTTTCGTATAAAAATGTATATACGTTAGTCACAGAAATACGTCACAGGCCATCAGCTGCAATGTGTCAAAATTTTAATGGGAATACCTCGTCTTCTGTATACCTTAGCTACCGCTAGCTGTCAATATTTCTCTGAACCAAAATGTTTGTTAAGAGATTAGAAAATGAAAAGAAGTGATTCTGACTCATACTTTGAACAATGTAGTTCGGACTAATCATTCGCACTAAATTCATCCAATACTGGGGTATAGACAAAACTGCATTGTGCTTTTTCTTGAAGCGTTCAATAGCAGCGTGGTCTGTATCTCTTTCAAGATTGGTGTGTCCGGGAACCAAAAACTTGTGATGTATCTCATTTAAATTGGGTGTGGGATTTCTCATTTGTATATAAATTGTAAGACTGAAATGAGGTTATGAAACGCGCGAAAAGACTGAATCCATAGACGTGCATATACTTTTTTTTTTGACAATAAGTGATAGGCGTGGAGATTAATCAATTTTGAATCAAATATGTAGTCGTTTAATGCGAAGTATGTGATCTTATAATGATATGACCAAAAATGCAGTTAAAACGACGGAGTTATTAGTAACAGCCAATAGTCATTATAGATTTCTATTGAAGATGGAATTATTACGAGTAGGCAGGGACGCACCGAGAAAGGGGACGATACTTCAGCCCGCCACCTCCCCCGTGGCTCTTTAAACTTTTAACTCGCAGCATTTTCGCAGATAATTATTACTAACTTTCATGTAATTTTCTAGAAACTCGGAATTTATTATGAGCAAATCCATGATCGGTGACGCTTTCATGATTTTGAATCTCTGATCCCGTTAAGATCTCCAATTGAAATTTTGTTATGTTTTAGTGGATAATATAAAATTGAAAGCAAAACAAAATTATTGAAATTAAAAGTAGTTAATGAGCCATCAATTTTATTCTTTCATGAATTTCAAAGTTTGTATGAATTTTTAAGAAAGACCAGAACAGAAATTTTAAATGCTATAATTTGAAAAATACCCAATGCATAAGAAAAATTTTTAATTTGTATTTTTTTTCCACAAACTATAAAAAAAAAATTCAAACAAATTGGTGATGTTCATGTCGCACATGCCTCCTATTTGATATGGAATGACCCATCTCCAGTGATGTTATGTTGCGTCGCTGAACGTCCATATTGCGTCCACTTTTTGCCGCACGAACTTCAAATAAAAAATATAAAAAAAAAAATAATAATGGATAAATTTAACACTAAAAAATAATATTCTAGATTCACATACTTCACAGCAAAATACTAAAAATTTCAAAAAATGAACGAGCATCTAAATCAATTTCGCATTAAAAATGCAAGTCAAAATCGGTTTTGCTACGTAGTTTTCTTATAACTACATAACTGTAATGAGTGTTAATCTTTCTATATAAACACATAGTCGGGTCTAATAACAATGTGTAATGGCGTGCGATATTCCTGAATATTTAACTTAATTTCTCCTGCAATAGTTAGAAAATTTGAAGTAAACTTGGACCAAGAATTGATGATTTGTATGATTTGGGTAAACAACTGTTTTATGTATGCTCTTGAAACTTGCTTTATAGTTTTGTTTAATTTATTAATTTTTTTATTTATGAAAATAAGAATTTTGTTTTCAGCGTTCTATACGTCCGTCTGTCATAGACGTTTTTGGCAAATGTTAGGCCTTTGAGACGTGTACATATTTCGATAGTGCGAGATTATGAAATATTGTTTTTTTAAGTTTCAATTTTTTCTTTTCTTTGAACGATTAAAATTTTTTTTATATTTTTGGTGGATAGGTTATAAAGATATATCACGAAATGTGCAAAAAACACCGTTTCTCCTGATCTTCTACGTTTCTAAAGCTAAAGTTTTGGTATTATCAGGGTTAGTAGGCACATTGAATCATAGCTAACACGTATGTTTCACTTTTATAGTTCCTGAAATTTTTTTTTTATTTATGTTACTTATATGACATCCCTTATTACGTAATAAAACTAACACTTATAAAATTACTCTCTCGTCCGTCTGTTCTAGTACCGAACCCTAACCAGCTGTATTCATTTCAATATCTGTACTGTACAGTTAAATGTTACAAAAGCTCAACTGAACTCAGTCCGTCCGGTTCAGACCGAACATTATAGGTACATAAAATTTATCTGTTCAGATTACTCATGATTTTAATTCACGTTCACATTCTTGGATTTTAGACTTGATTAAGAGCTGGTTTTTCATAAATAATTCCGAAAACGAATTAGTTTTGAATGCGCTAATTTTATTAGATGATCCTATGACATATGTATACATTGTGATTTTTTGCAGTATAAAGTTTTTTACCAATTGATTATGTCTTGTATAATTTTAATAAAAAATTAAAAAATGGAAAAGAAAATATTTAAAAAAACTTTTTTTTTATATATAAATAAATGTACACCATCTTAATGTCTGCATAATTTTAATTTATTTTTTAAATCCATTTATAAGCAGCGTAATCAAATAAAGGCAGTAAAAACAATTTCCAAAATTTTATGTATTAAACAACAATATACAAATACAAAAGGAAAATTATTAAAATATCAAAAATAAGCTTACATATATACCTATGCAAAAATATCTAGCAAAGCTCAAACAATACAAAGAAAAAAAGAAAACTGTCAGCAGCAATCATATAAAATTAAAAAAAAACGTACTAGCAAATAAAACAAGGAAACAGTAGATGTATTTAATGAAAGTCCTCATGATCTATTTTTGTAAAATATACGGAATATATTCTTCCTTCACTTATTTTTCTATCTAGCTGGTCTATTTTTTAAAGTAAAACCATGAAAAATAAAAAAAAAACAAAAAATACAAAAAATGAAGAATTTTTAAAACCAATCAAAGCAAAATTTAGTGAAACTAATCATTATTAAAACTAAAACTAAAACGCAAAAAAGAAATTTACCCAAAAAATGTAGTCGAAAATATAATTTCCTTCTATATTAAAACTAAGAGTAAATATAATAAAAATTAACAACTAGCACAATGCTTTAAAGACTTATAAATTTTAAAGGAGTAATGAAAAAAATAAAAGCAAATATTTATAAATAAAAAGAAAAGAAGAAAAACTTTCAGTTGTTATTAATCTTATTTTCTACCATTTAACTGTTAATAAAAATTATGTAATCAATTCAAAGTGTTGTTCAATTTCTGTTATCTGATTTGTTTAATATATTCAAAAGAAAGAAAAACTTATATATATATATATATTATATATATAAAAAAGTCATACGAATAAAGTGAAAAGTAACATGTAAGTAGCGTAAATATTTGTTGTGTTATATACATATATTTTTTTCTAGTGATGATTGTGTTTTCTACGTTTTAATGAATTTAACAAGACAGTAATAAACGGAAATATTGAATAAGTTAAGTTTATAATAAAAGCAAAACAAAGAAGAGGAATAAAATTAACGTAATTTTTAGTCGCTCAAATTAATCGTGTTTACATTTTATTAATTAAGAACAGATTTACCCCATCTTCTCAATGAATTTAAAGAGCAAGTTGGAAGCTTTTTTTTTGCCAGATTCTGATTGGAAATCATCAAAAATTGCGAAATTAAATTTTCTTTATTGGAATTATTCTTCAATATTACAACGCCACTGAAGAAATTTTCGTATAAAAATGTTGGCTGTTGTATTTTTGGGCAAATTATACAGTTTAATTTATAAGCTTTTTTCCATTTACAAAAATTATGTTTTATTCTGCTCTCTATTAATCCACGTCCCTTCTATGAAGCAGTGGGCTGTATAAAATTGTAAATGCGGTGAACTCAATAAATAATGCATTCGCGCAACCTAACCACAGTGGAAAATCAAAAGTGTGTCCTCTTACGATGGACAAGATCGATGTACCGAGTACCAAATGCGACCTGCTCTGATGGGATTATAAATGCAGAGGAAAAGGATAAATTTTGAAGCAACTTTTTTTTTGTTAAATGTAATTTTTTTTCCTTTTTAATTAATTATAAATAAAAAAAGAAGTCGTCACGAACTTCTTTTCTTTTGGGTTATATGTGCTAAATTTTGGCTGAGGAGCACGTTTTTGGCTCATTCCAGATTGACCTCAATCTTCCGCAGAAGTAATAATCTGAAAGTGTACCTGAAGAATATTCATAATACAGATTTAGTTCCTTTACAGGATAGCTACAGTTTTTAGTTACTTGAGTGATTAACAAAAAAAAAAAGTGTCTTAGACACTGACTCATAACAATGGACTGAGCGTATTGTCATTTGCCTATCGGAAAGAATGGCACAAGCTTTATAGTTTTCTCTTTTGCGCTATGGCAGAGTTGGAGCTACCAACAGAATATCGCTTACTGAACGTTTTCTTATGCCATTTGATGTTTTTATGTT
The DNA here is from genome assembly GCA_963930735.1 of Dioctria linearis. Lineage (NCBI taxonomy): Eukaryota > Metazoa > Arthropoda > Insecta > Diptera > Asilidae > Dioctria > Dioctria linearis. The sequence goes on along the minus strand of OZ005740.1, from coordinate 68,380,026 downwards.
GGCTGCAGACACAATTCCGCAGGAAGAATAAGGTAAAGGTAGTGTTTACCCAAGGTATATAGAGTACGGTACAGAGAACACAATACTCTCTCTCCTTTCCATGCCCGTTTTAGCCAAGTGGGGGCCCTAGGCACTTTAGAATAAGGGAGCGCGCTAACAGAAATCATTTTCTAAAATACTTTGGGTTATCAACAGGACTAATTACGTAAACTATGTTAAGATCTATCGCGTACTGGAGAGTTTTTGTCACGATACTCTTTTGTTACCACCATTAATTCTATTAGACTCTAATATTAATGCGCGCATGAAGCAACGTGACTTTTTGGTTCCTCCGACTAGCAACTTTTTGGTGACGAAACTATCATCGCCCCTTCACTCTTATATGAATGTGCACGCACTGGTAACATTTTTGTTGCCGCTTGACTGCCATTGTTTTGGGAGACGCAAGGATGAAACTTATGCGTCTGCGTGAAAAATAATCACTATCGTTGTGAGAGAAAGATATAAAAATGAAGCATTAATACAAGAAGTACAAATGAGACCACTCCTATACTACAAAAATTTGAAGGAATACTCTGATAGTAATTTGAAGATAAAAATGTGAGGAGAAATATACATGAAAGTGTTTATAGACCTTAGATTTACAGGAAGTGTCTTTTCGGGTTCAATTGATGATCGCATTTTGGTACTTTGATAAATTGTACCAGGTTTCAAGATCTGAGTAAATCATTAAAGCTTTCACCACTAATATGGAAATAGCCAAAGAATTTTTCAAGAAAGGATCGCAGTTCATCAAACATTAAGTGAAATTTTCCTTTAAGCACTCTTTCGCTCCAGATTGGAAGAGCTCAGTACCGTTGATATTTTCTATATCCTTATGACAAATGCACATATCACACTGCCTCCTCGGAATTTCTGTTGATGAATGATGATATAATACATGAGTTTTTAGGATGACAGTTATTCACTGTGCCGTACTAAACTAGCCTACGGCGACAGTGACCAAGAAGTTGTGTGACAAAAAGTCTACGCACTGAACCACCAGTATAATCATTTTCGCTAATTACCAAATAAGGTAAGTTTAGGTACTGAAAGTATACCATGAAAAATGCCGGAAATTTAAAAAATACTGGGACTCCAAACTCAGTCACTATACTTTTATATACTATTACTTTGTATGAAAATTTGTTGCCATAGAAGCATAGAAGTTCGCATAAATCCCATGGTCTACTTTCAGTAGCCAAACTCTAACAGCTAAACTAGCTTGTAATAGGTGTTCTTACTGGTTGAAGAATTGATCATCGGTTGGTCTATTATCGCAGGGTCTAGGGGCCCCATGGATCACGGGGCCCTGGGTCCATGCGCAAAGAAGACATAATCCTGCCTCTCTGTCTTTCCTATAAGAATGAATATACATACATTAGTCACAGAATTACGTCACAGGCTATCTTCAATCTTAGTGTTTATCATGCTCCGTCTCTCTTGCCCATAAGCAGGATTCAGATAAGAATAACCTTTTGAAAATTAAAGTCGGAATGAATTTAATTTTTTATAAGAGTGCTTATAAACGACTAAAATATCACCTGAACACAAGAAAGATATATTTTAAATTTAATTCGATTTTTGGCTGTAAAATTTCATCTGATTGGTTGAGTTTTACATGTTTTTATGTAGTAAACGTGTTAAAGGGTGCTCAAACTGTGATATACAGAAAACAATATTTTTGTGCCATATAAAATAGCAAAGCGTTTAGTCCATTGTTATAAGTCAGTGGTCTACTAAACCAATAATATTATACCCTAGATGAAAATAAAAGTTAAATAAAGTGAAAACAAAAAAATTGTTTTGTATGGCAACACCAAAAAGGGGTTGCCAAATTTAGTTAATTTTTTTAATTTTATTTACTATTTTTATGAAAACGCAAAATTGAAGCTCTGTACATCGACGCCATCTCAGACAGTGTCCAAATATATAGTGAAAAACGGAAGAGCTACCATACAGAGCACTAAGAAACGGTTCCCGATTTGGTTCAGTTTTGAAATTGTATTTTCAATTTTTATGAACACGCCGTGTATGAAATTTCAGCTGTCCATGTCGACGCCTTCTCAGGCAGTTTCCAAATATATATGTAGTGAAAAACAAAGTTTTTGTACAGCAACCTCACCAAGGACCTGCCCAATTTGGCCCATTTTCGAATTTAAATTTAATTTTTTTTAAAAAGCACATATGTAAAATTTTAGCATTCTATAAGTGAACGCTTTCTGGAGTTATTGGGAGGAAGGACAGACAAACAGACAGACAGAAGCATATGCAACTATCAAAATAACTTTTAATATTAAGCTTGGCTGTCCAACGCAATTTGTTCTGCCAGCATTATATCTGTGCGTTACAGATGGAATGACAAACTTACTATACCCTATGATTTCACGTTGGATATAAGAATTATAATCAAAATGAAACAGAAAGCTCTCCTCTTGCGAAAGCAAAAACAAGAATTGATTTCAAGTAACAATTTTAGTTTTCACATAGCCTACATAACGTTGTCTATACTATTTCATAAAACTTGTAATAAAGCTATATAGTCAACAATAACAATAACATAACCGAAAAAAACCTCTTACAAAACTAAAAGGGCCCACGTTATACAATAAGCTTTCAGGGAATATTTTTAAAACCCTATAAAGCCTTATTGGTCTTATCTGGATTACTCTACGATGATTTGCAGTCTTCTATAAAACCTTTCATAAAACTAAAAGCGTAATTTCAACTCATCAAACTGTCCGCATAACGTTATAAAAACCATCATAAAGCTACTCCTAAGATAAAATGGCATTGGAAATACTATTTCAACAAACCTTTTAGACTTGAAAAGTAATCTCTAAATCAATAATTACCTTTATAGAACCGAATTGATTTATAGGTTCCACTTTACAATGATTTAATAAAATGCTGAAATGTAATTCAATTTTATTTTACATGTAGTTATAAATATAACATATTTGAGTGCAGTTTTAACAATTTAAATGTAGCACATTTTACGGTGATTGAAAATTTACTGATTATATCACATAGGTTAGCTTGAAAAATTATAACGAGCTTCAAAAATAATTAAAATTAGGAAAAGTTTGGAAATAATTGTTAAATAAATTTTTTATTTACAGTGTACTTAATTTTGATATTATTTTAAATACTTTCGGAATTGAAAAAAGTATAAATTGGCGATTTTACGATTTTATGTCACTTCTATATATATGTATGTTTGTATGTATTTACAATCGAACATGAATCTTATTTCTGACCTTTACCGTGCTTTTATACTATTTATAAGGCCTATAGTACCTACCTATATGCATTGTACTTACGAAGCATTTTTTACTAATTTAAATCCATACATTTCGGAGAATTTTTAAATTAAAAATAGTCTTTTTAACTTATAAAGGCAAAATAAATTTGTTGGACGTGATAATAAAACCGTTCACTCTATTTCAAATCTATTTGATCTCAGTTAAAACCGTTTTAAGTCTAAAAAAATAATGATACTTGCTCTTGCGTAAATCTATTTAGTTTTACATATATCCGCGATAAAACTTATTTCGACTTGTCGATTTCTTCTTGACGTCTAATCATTTATAATTTTATTTATAATCCCAAAGCTGTCCCATCTCTTTAAAGTAAGATCGTCACTTAACCACTTCAGCTTCTTTTTACGGAGCATTAATTTCCGATTCACCGTCACTAAACATTTTTGGCATTAATATTACTAGTAAGTTAAGCTGGACAGACCACATCTTCTCTGTTGCCAAAGCAGCATAGAAATATTTTGGATTTCTTAAAAGGTATAAGAAATACAGGTAACCCTCCTATAACACGGTAGATATGTTCCTAGAAAGTCCCGTGTTGTGCGAAACCGTGTTATATGAGACTAGAAGTCAGTACCACTGACTTACAACATAGACTGAGGGATTTGCTATTTAATGTGGTACACATTCTGTGTTTCTGTATATCAGGGTTTGACCACCATTTAAAATATTTACTACATAAAAAAACAAGAAAGGGGGTCGGCGGAACTCACGACATAGTCCACAACGAAGTCCCATTTCTTCCTCTGACACGGAAAGTGATCGCAAATACCGACGAAAATCTAGGCGTAATTCGAGAAACACTACCGAATCTTTTGATAGATTCACTGAAGCAGTCACTTCGCTATTGGAACGAAGCAATACAAAGCAGCAAAGTGTTGGTTTTAAGGGTGATGCAGTCCAATTTTTAATCCGGAAGATTGAAATCAGTGTTCAGAGTTGTGGTGTAAAAAGGTAGATGAACTTAAAGAAGTTTTTATATGGACTGAAGAACTTACGATCTATTTTGCATTGTCCAAATTGCAAGGTTTATCTGAATTTTGGTATAAATTTTACAGAAAATTTTAAAGAAAAATTGCAAGAGGCCTTTCCACCTAATAGGGATTATTACGAGATGTTGATGGAAATGATTAGGTGACGGAAAAGAACGGACGAATCTTACGCGAAATATTATTATAAAAAGCTTGCCTTGTTAAATGGATTGCTCATAACTGGAGAAAGTGTAGTCTCTTGTATAATTGGCGGATTGGATGATCGTATTGTGAAAACTGGAGCAAAATCGGCGCGATATAAAAAACCAGGAGAACTATTCCAATATTTAAATCAACTGAATGATGCCCCCTCACCATCTCAAATCCACCGATCAAAAACTTCATTTAAAAGGAACGACTTTGATTGTTTTAAATGTGGGAAACAAGGACATTTTGCAAATAAGTGCTATTCAAAAGGAATTCTAACTGTCCAAGAAAAAGGAAAATGGACCAAAACAAGATAGTGGCGTTACTCGAAATAGCAACCACGGCCGTAACAAATAGTAAATACTATAAAGACGTTAAAATTAACGATATAAAATCGATTTTGGTAGTTCGTGTACTATAATAACATGGAGTGAAGCACAACGATTAAACATTGTTACCGAAGATAAAGTAACATTACATGGCTATGGAAAAGGTTCAACTGTGAGCAAAGGATCGACTGAAATTAAAATTGAAATCGATAAAGCTGCGGAATTTATTAAGGCGATCGTGGTGTCTGATGACGAGCAAAATGTACCAATAATTGTTGGAAGGACCATCATAGAATTACCCCAAATTGTCGTTATTAAAAGTGATGAAACATTGCAATTCTTTAAAAGAGATGAGGAAAACAACTTCTTACTACCTGACCTCCTAGATACGACAATAAGTAAAATTATTATACGTTCTACCGATACATTTGTTATACCGCCACAGCATCAAGGTATAATTAAACTGGGGTGTGATGATTATTCCGGAGATATATATGTTGTAGCAAGCTTACGTCCACGCGAACGATTTTACGGATTGTCGAAAATAATACAGCATCTATGCCATTTATCAATTTATCGGAACAGGACATTATTTTGAAAAAGAATGAGGTTGTCGCGCGAGCATGGCCTTGTGAAGAAGAACTAGGAAATAACGAAAGTATATGCAGAGTTGAAAGCGATAAAGCGACGGAATTATGCATTGACGAGGTGAATGTGGGACAAGTCAATGAAGAGGAAAGAGGTAAAGTGTTTGAGCTTCTTAAAGAATATCGTGATTGCATTGCTCTCAATATGAGTGAGATAGGTTGCGTTAAATCAGCAGAAATGAAGATCCAAGAAGTTCGAACGTATGCCTTTTGGACTCACAAATGCGCCCAGAACTTTTCAACGCTACATGAATAGAATTCTAATACTGATTAAAGACATAGCGGCTGTATATTTAGACGATGTGTTACTAAATGCACAAACAGTTACAGAAGCATTAACAGGCCTACAGACAACATTGCATATTTTTCGAGATGAAGGCATTACACTCAACCTAAATAAATGTTCATTTTTAATGACATCCATATAGTTTTTGGGGTTTGAAATTTCGAATAGGTGTGTTAAACCAGGGTGTAATAAAATTAAAGCTGTAGAAGAGATTGCAGCACTAAGGACAGTTCATCAGGTACGACAATTTTTAGGACTTACTGGATATTTTTGCTATTTTGTGAGTGATTATGCAATTATTGCACGACCTCTAACGAAATTAATTCGTAAAACGACTAAATGGACTTGGACCGAAGCTGAAAATAAAGCATTCCAGCAGCTGAAAAATATTTTGATTGAACAACCTGTACTTGCTCTATTTGATCCGAAGGCAGTAACTGAAGTCTACACAGATGCAAGTGCAGTTGGACTTGCTGGGATCTTGCTACAGTATCAAGAAAATAGACGACTACAGCCTATTGCTTATTACAGTCGGCAAACAAGAGGTTCGGGATGCAAGTTTCATTCGTATGAATCAGAAACTTTGGCGGTAGTGGAGTCTTTAAAGAAGTTTCGCTCGTACTTGCTGGGATGGAAATTTACCGTTATCACTGATTGTAACTCACTAAAGACGACCAGTGAAACGAAATAACTTATCCCAAGGATTGCACGATGGCGGTTACAGCTTCAAGAATTTACGTTTGATGTAATGAAGCGCCACTCATTAAGCGGCATTCATCACTTCCCCAAATCAATCAAGCGTTATCAATATCAAATTAAATGAACGAAGACCCCATAATTCCAATGTACATACGTACCTACATATTTCTGAAAACATATCTTTTCGTACGTACATACATATTCCAAAAGCATATGTACGTACATACATATCTATTGTCATACGAGTATTCCCGGCAAATTACTTACAAAAATTATGTAACAATTTCTTCTTCAAAGCAATTAACTATTTCTCTCTGAAGAATACTCAAATTACAAAACATTAAAAACATTTTCTTTTTCAAGTAACAATGACTTGACCTTTCCAATTCATATCGATTGACAATAATTCCATCAGAATTATTGTCAACTCAACATTTTCCATTTTTAATACAATAGCGGCAACGCGCTGCATTGTTTACATGAATCAAACCCCTCAGCACGAGACCAATTCTAGCCATGTAGCGGCACTGGGCTTGTCCCTGACCTACCATACAACCAGTGAGCGCTTGCTTTAATTGTTTTTCACATGTTGGGAAATACGCGTAATGTGCCTAGCGTTTGACCCACAAATTGTGTTCTGTTGTTCTTCGTCTTTTTTTTTGTTGTCGCTAGCTTGCTCATATGTATATGGTAAATACTTTGAGTAATGAGTATGACGAAAAAACAACATTACGTGTAATATGCATGAGGTTTTGACCCCTTTAATGGCGCTACATGAATTTTCTGGTCATGTATATTCTATTAGCCAATAGACGGCCTTTAAAATTCTTATATGCAGGGGAATCGTTCAAGAATATTGCTTAGCCATACAATATCGATATTCACCGTTATATATTGATGCAATATCGGTAGGCGTACTCAAAATTTCCTCGCATATTTAACTGGGGAAATAGTTAGAATAGTGCTAAGATTGCTAATACTCACTATATACTTTAACCCCACTATGAATAATTCAGCCTTTAGCTGATTATTCAAAATTTGGAACCAAAATTCCAAATAAAAAGCCGATGCGTCGTTAGCCAGAGGCAGTCAGTTTTAATCAGTTATTAAAAAGGAACCAAGTGACCCCCGACCCACGGTAAGGTCTCTTGTTCCCTAATAAGCTATAATAAGCTACTTATAAGAAAAAGCAAAGTGTAATGTTATAATAAAGAAGTGAAAAATATAAGTTAATGCTGAAAAGTGATTTTTAATGGTAAAAGAGAGTTTTTTGGAAACAGGGCTGGTGATCTTCTACTAACAAAGCACTCCCAGTCCTTGCTGTAACAATTGTACAGCAAAAAGTTGGTGGCAGCGGTGGGATACAAAAAAGGCTATATAAGCGCCTATAAATCCCATAAAAAAAAAATATACAAAACTTTAAAGGCAACTGCAGCCAGGTGCTCAGCAGGTAGCCTGAATTCTGTGAGAAGTCTGTAAAAGCCAAAAACAGCTCTCAAAAGAACAAAAATAATTAAAAAAGGGAAGGCAGACCCTAACTAATGGAACCCGAACAAGAAGAAAAAGTCTCGTACGGACGCACCCGGAGCAGCACTCAGAGGATCCAAGAAGTAGAAAAGGAGATCAACAAGTTCACCTCACCCGCAGGACCAGACGACGACACCATGGACTTCAGCTATTTCTTAGAGCTCAAGGAAAAGCTCGCTAAATTAAAGTAATTGTTTTCTTACCTATATTGTATAAAAACATATCAAATTGTTTTTATATAAATTTCAAAATTTCAATCAAATCAATAAAAAAAAAACAACAAATATATATATATATAAAATTACAATCAAATTATCTCCTCTTTAAACACAACACAGTCCTTTTATATACTAGTTTGTTCTTGATATTTCACGCGACTACGGTAACTTGAATTAGTGAAGTGAAATTTTGTGAGAGATTATGGTCAAAACCTTTTCCTACGTTGTGCAAAGAAATGGTTTTTTTTTGGAAAACTTCGTTAAAATAAATCTCCGTTGTCTATTTTTGTGACATTTTAATTAATTTTATTGGTTCAATAAAGATCCTTCCACGTTGTTGTGCTGAAAAAAAAAAAAAAGAGAACGGTGCGAAAAGAATTTTTTTTTTTGAATAATACTTTCATGATCATTTAATTCGTTTTCTTATATCATGTGATATATTTTTTTTTGTATCACTACAAGGTGAATATAGTTTTCCTTAAAGTATCTACGTTGCTTATACTTTAGTGATATTTCTTTTGGATTAGCGTTGTCATTATGTGAAGTCATTTTCGAATAGCAATTTGTGTTATCTTTAGAAACTAACTACAAAGGCGTTTCTCGAATTATTGTGCCAACATTTCATCTTCCCTTATTTAAATTTTTTTTTAAGAAGTGCGTGTTAATAGTCCAGTGCATATAATAAATTTTTTTTTTTGCGTAAGTCAATCTTTCGCTAAATAATTATTCAGTTGTGTTTTCTTTTATAAAGAAAGCTATCTTGTTTATTGTGGTGAGTGAAACACAAGAAGGCAAAATAGTAAACACCAGGAATAACCGGTATAGCCTTGTCACAATGGCTCCAACAACGCCTCCCCCGCCAGAAGCAGAGTGCGTTTATAAAATTAGCTTGGCAGACGCACGCAGCCTAATTCCTGAATTTGACGGGAATTCTGCAGATTTGCATAAATTTTTAACAAGCTGCGATGCCCTATTTACAACTGCAAAAACCCCTGCAAATCTAAGCTTGTACCTCAATCTCCTTAGAGGCAGATTGATTGGGGCAGCTTATGATGCATTAAAGTATGAAAGCTTCGATACATGGGAAGCAGCAAAGGAATTAATAAAGTCCCAATTCCAGGAAGAAAAGTCGCGCATCACTGCCCAAAATGAGCTGATGCGACTTAGGCATTATCAGAGCTGAACGAAGCTACTCATAACGAGATATCTGATACTCAGGCACGAGCTTTGTTAATCAAAGAAAATGAGAAGGGAGCTATTCTTATTTTCGAAGACGGATTACGCGACGAACAGCTAAAAATTATAGCTAAAACAAAGAATGAAAATAGCTTACGAAAATTAATTGCATACGTGACTGTTCATGCAACTCGCATAACAAGATCTACTCCCCAGTCACAAAATTTCCAAAAAAATTTTCAGAAACCAAATTTTTCTAATTTTTCTAGAAATATTCCTTCTTGTGACATTTGCAATAAGAAAGGTCACACTAGAGCCCCTTGCTTTAGGAATAGAACTATTCCTTCCTTCACACCACAAACTCAAATTAAGAAGGAAGTTAATCATTTCTATTGTGCTTATTGCCAAAAACCTAATCACCATATAGGTGAATGTCGAAAAAGACAACGGGATGCAGTACAAGGTACTGGTAGTAGATCCCCACGTAACCAAATACAGCCTGATTATGTACGTCAGGTACGATGGGCCCCTGTTATAACGTCAGCGGAAAACGATGTTGTGCGGGAGGAAGCTCACGGCAACCTCTCCCGCCAAATCACAACAGAAGCCGTGATACACTCTCAAACAAATTAAATAGACCCAAGTCTTTAAGCATTCGTTTACCCATAAACATAACAAATAACTCTATTACAGTGAATCTTCCTTTATCAATATCCAATAGGAAACATTCAACTCTCTTGGTCGACACAGGTGCCGAGATAAGTTTATTAAAATATGTTTCCACTACCGATAGTTGTCTGGTACATGAAAATCAAAAGTGTACAATCACTACCTTAACCGGTGATTTCATTGTCTCTGTGGGCACAGTATACGGTAGAATAGGAATTGATTTAGCAGAAGGTCAACTACAAATCGACCATCCATTTCACGTAGTAGAGAAGAATACAAATCTGAGTTATGATGGCCTCTTGGGAAATGACTTTCTCAGACTATACGAATGTTGCATAAATTATAAAGAGAAATACTTGGAAATTAATGTAAATGATATTAGTGATACCTGTTTGGTTGAAAATACTCCGATTCAAGAAGAAAAAAAAATAATAATAAAAATTATATAGCTAAAGCAAGCGAAATCGTAATTAACGAGAATAATAAAGACAGTGAGATAAATAATCCACTGCACCAAAATAATAAAAAAGACAGTGAGATAAATAATCCACTGCACCAAAATAATAAAAAAGACAGTGAGATGATTAATCCACTGCATACAGATAAAGGTACACGACGCTACGACTGTGGCCTAAATCTAAAAAATAAGAGTTCTATAAATAATGGAAATTATCTAAAAGAATCTAAAGAAAAATCAATAAAACAAAATTTGCAAAAGGAGAATACGAAGTATCCTAGTGATCACATTCCTAATGTAGACACAGATACTAGCCTGTTGACAAATTTCAAAGTAATTGAAAAGGAATGTCAATTAAATAAACATTCTAAAATTATAATACCCCCTCGAACGGAAGTAGTAATCAAAATTCCAACTCCAATGTCAAAAAAAGATTTGTTATGTCTTCAGAAGGAGGTCGCACCTGGTGTATTACTAGGTAACGTTTTAACTCAGTCCAATGATAATCAAGCCAAAGTGCTTTTGTTGAATATAAATGAGTCCGAAGTAACTCTAGATCTGGAAAATGTAGTACCTATTTGGGAGAGTCCTGTTGATTACGAATTGATCACAGACTCCGAGAACCAAATTGAACAAAGATTAAAAAAATTAATGAATTCAATAAACCTTAACCACTGCAATAAGGAAGAAAAAGAAGCTATGACTTCAATTTGCCGACAATTTAACGATCTCTTCTATCTTGAAGGCGATCACCTCACTCATACCGAGGTAACTCAACATAAGATCCCGACTATGGTAGACAAACCTCCAATTTATGTTAAACCTTATAGGCTACCAGTATCTCAAAGAAACGAGATTAATAGCCAGATCCAAGGTATGTTGACTGATGGTATCATTAGCCCCAGTAGAAGTCCTTGGAATTCTCCTCTTCTGCTTGTGCCGAAAAAGGCAGATTCTACCGGAACAAAGAGATGGAGAATAGTCATAGACTTTAGGCGATTGAATGAAATAACTGTGGGTGATGCTTATCCGCTGCCTAATATAACAGATATATTAGATCAGCTTGGCAGATCCAAATATTTCACTACACTCGATTTGGCTAGTGGATTCCATCAAATTCCTATGTATGAAACTGATAAGGAAAAAACTGCCTTCAGTACGGCTTTTGGTCATTATCACTTTAACCGAATGCCGTTCGGGTTGAAAGGAGCACCAGCCACTTTTCAAAGGCTGATGAATTCGGTTTTAACTGGATTACTAGGAATACGTTGCTTTATCTACCTCGACGATATAGTTATCTACGGATATAGCTTGAGAGATCACAACGAGAAGCTCATAGAAGTATTTCAGCGACTAAGAGATAACAGACTGAAACTACAGCCTGACAAATGTCGCTTCCTACGAAAAGAAATTACGTATTTAGGACACGTAGTAAGTGATAAAGGTGTTCACCCTGATGAATCCAAAATACAAGTTGTAAAAACTTATCCGATTCCGAAAAAGGTTAAAGATATAAAAGCTTTTCTAGGATTCGTTGGATATTATAGAAGGTTTATTCCTAACTTCGCCAAATTGGCAAAACCACTCACAAAGTTACTCAAAAAGGACTGTCCATTCATCTGGGATGAATTCTGCGACGAATCATTTCGGACTTTAAAGAAAAAGTTAATCGAAGCTCCCATATTGGCATATCCTGACTTTAATAAGGAATTTGTAGTCACGGCCGACGCCAGCGATTTGGCCATAGGTGCAATACTCTCACAAGGTAAAATCGGCGAAGATAGACCGATTTGTTTTGCAAGTCGAAAACTGAATCAAGCCGAAACGAGATATTCAACAATCGAAAAGGAATTACTCGCAATAGTATATGCAATAGAACAATTCCGCCCATACGTCTATGGAAGAAAATTTATCATCATAACCGACCATAAACCACTGGTTTGGATGATGAATCTGAAGGATTGTTCCTCTCGCTTAATGAGATGGAGAATTCGTCTAGAAGAGTATGACTATAAAATTCTGCATAAACCAGGAAAATTGAACGCTAATGCCGATGCACTCAGCCGATTAAATCCTCTTGAAAATAAGGAACAAAACGATTCTAAGCTATCTGTAAACGTGGTAACTAGAAGCCAAAAAAGAAATAACAAAACAATTACTTCCAAAGATTTAGAGCATTTTTATAGCGAATATTTAAATTCAGTAGTCTCCCCAATAGAGATAAATTTAGAGGAAAAAGTACCTCTGTTGCGTGATAAACGGATAAAAACAAAATGTTTTCTTTTACCTAGATCCGAGAACGAGATCGAGGATATTCTAAAAGAGCATACATCCAAGCTGAATGCCACATACGAGTTGAACAAAGTCTCCTATTACGAAAACTCGAATTTCAATTTCTTAATTGCCAAATGCATACTCCTAAAGAGCATCAACAAGTCTTAGGGAGTATAAAGTAAATAAAACAAATTTGTACTCTCCATGGTCATCAGAACATAGCTATTTCCATTCCTCCGCTGGAATTATCTGTACTTTCCGAACTTAAAAACATGATTTCATACGTATTCAAAGACGGAAACATTCGAATCACTATCTATGTAACCAAAGTGCAAGAGTTGGTCGATGACAGGCAAATAACGGATGTTATAAATGCATACCACGTAAGCCCTCTTGGAGGTCATCAAGGTATCACTCGTACCGTAAAAAGGATTCAAACTGCTTACAATTGGTCAGGAATAACCAAAGACGTCGAGAACTTTATAAAAAAATGTCCTTCTTGTCAAAAAAATAAACTTTCAAAAAATCCTAAAATACCAATGAGAATAACCACTACCAGCTCGAAACCATTCGAAAAAATATTCCTAGACTTAGTAGGACCTTTACCCATAAGTTATGACAACAATAAATATATATTAACTTTTCAAGATGATCTTACGAAGTATTCAGAAGCTATTCCGCTCCCAAATGCTGAAGCACAAACGGTAGCTCGCAAATTGGTCGAAAATATTATTTGTAGACATGGCGTACCTAAGACAATCTTAACTGACCAAGGCTCAAATTTCCTGAGCGAAGTTTTCAGAGAAGTGTGCAAACTTCTAAAGATTCATAAACTCCAAACTACACCATATCATCCTCAGACTAACGGTGCTTTAGAACGAAGTCACCGAACACTAGCTGAATATCTCCGTCATTATGTAAACAAAGATCACTTGACTTGGGACACATGGATCCCATATGCAATGTTTGTGTATAACACAACTCCCCATTCAAGCACTAAATACACACCATACGAGCTACTCTATGGTTATCAAGCAGAGATTCCGAACACAGTAAAGAAGGAACCTACGATATGTTACCCATACGAGAATTATAGTAACGAATTGAAAGCACGGTTACAACATGGTTATCAATTAGCCAGAGAATCCCTCATTCAAAAGAAAGAAAAATCAAAAATTTCCTACGATGAAAGTACTCGCGTAAAACAGTTTAATTTAGGCGAAAAAGTTCTCTTAAAGAACCACCAACGGAAAGAAAAATTTTCCCCGCTATGGTCTGGACCATATGAAATAATAAAATTAAATTCAACAGAAAACACCACAATAAGAATAGGCAACAAAAATAAAACAGTTCATAATAATAACATCAAACGCTTTATCGATTGAATTCTAAAGACGACAATAATTGCAGGTTACTCACTCTCGTATTTTTAATAACTGGCATCGTACCAGGATACGTTAATGCAGAAGAAGCTGTAGCAGTGACAGAATTTATCAACAACCCAGGTATATATTTCGAAGGTTTAGGAAATGTAGGTCTCTATAGCAATCATTGGAAAATAATCAAATTCTACGACTTAAGAAATTTTAATCTCGAACTAGAAAAACTAAACACTTACACAGAAAAAATACAACGGTTATGCACAACTATTAAAGCTCATAGTTATAATAGTGACACCAAAGCATGTGAGGATATAACAGTACAACTACATGCTATCATGGGTGACATCAACCAAAAGCAATCTCTTCTCAGTCCCCACGAGACGAGACATAAAAGAGGCTTATTTAATATTGTAGGTACTATGAGCAAAACTCTATTTGGCACTTTAGATGCAAAAGACGCTGAGGAGATCAATTCAAAGATCTCAGAACTAAAAAATAATGATGAGTACTTATTAGAACTTATCAAAAACCAAACCATAATTGTAGAGAGTACAGCCAATATATTTAACAAATCTGATAGCTCCATTAAACAGCAGTTCACACACTTTGAAAACAAAGTGACCACTATAAAAAAGGTCGTAAACCAAATAACTTCCGAGATTAACCTTCAACAGATGCACCTTCATATAGAGACTTTGGTCTCACTTATCACCCTAGCACTCATAAGGTTTCAAAGTACGCAAGAAACCATTATAGATCTTGTTACCAAAGTAAGACATGGTAAACCACATCCCTCCATATTGACTCCGAAACAAGCAGGAGAATTGTTAACTACAATCCAAAGAGAACTACCTAACACTCTTGCGTTACCTATTCAACTCAAAACGAGTAACATAATACAAATTTATCAACTCGGAGAGGTTCGTACAGCCATCCTTAATGACAAAATATTATTTGAGCTCAAACTCCCATTACCTTATAGGGAACACTATCAGTTATACAAAGTAATACCACTACCAATCCAACAAGGTGGAGTTTTTGCATACATTTTACCATCCGTAAATTTTCTCATAGTAGATCTAAATCGTGAACACTACTATTCAATAAACAAAATTGATTTGAGTAACTGTCAAACAACAGACCTTGAAATTTACCTCTGTAGAATTATCCACCCTATATTCAATGTTCATTCCGGAAACAACCTATGTGAAATAAAACTACTTAAACATAGCGCACAAGTCCCCAAGGAATGCAAAACACAGATGGGACCACCTACAAATTTTTGGGTGCAGCTCGCACAACTAAATACATGGTTATACTCTATACCAAAATTATTAACCATTGATGCCATCTGTGGCACTAAAATAAAGTCTGTTAAATTAAAAGGAACAGGTCGTCTTACATTAAAACAAGAATGCTATTTGAAATCCGACGATATGATAATACACTCACATAATTCCAAAACAACAGAGATAAATAATTTCTACTTGCCCTCACTAAATCTCTCCTTAGAATTACCTGAAAATAGGACACCCAATTTGTCCACTGAAAACGAAACTCGAACACACGTAGTTAAATATTTTGATGATCATGAACTAAGAGAATTAAACCTAGCCATAAATAAACAAAAAAGAAACGAAGAAAGGGGTTTATCCAAAGAGTCTGCACACACAATTCACCACTACACTATTAGCTACATACTTCTTTGTTTACTTTTGATAATCATAGCGATTTTTCTAAAAAATAAAGTACATAAAACAAAATCCCCCAAAACAGGAGAAGAAGTTCAAGAACAATCTGGAACTTATGTAATTACGACAACTGCAAAATAATAAGTAGTGAAATACAGACATAACAGTAAAAAAAAAGAGAGAATTTTTTTTTTTATTTTTTTGATATACATATATATAATTACTGGAATTTAAAAAAAAAAAAAACCCAAATAAATATAATTAAAGTAGCTAATTCGTAATCTAGATAATAGTAAAAGACATATTTTAAACAATTATATTTAAAGAAATAGATTACAAAAACATATTAACTGTAACCCATAAGAATTGTAATATTACTAGGTGTAACTATCAATACTACCCAATTATTCTTTAAGAGATATAAATATATATGTCTATACATATCTAATGTAACTAAAATAAGATCATAACATGAGATCGTAATCATAAAATAGATCATAACCACAACATAAGATCATAATCATAAAGTAGATCATAATCAAAAAATAAGATCATAACCAAAAAAAAAAATAATTCTGGTATGTAAAGCGACCATCGGCAACACTTCATCGAAAAACACCTTCAATCATTTCTTTCTACACTCATTCGATTGTTTTTTTCCTCGAAAGTTCAATACGTCCTACTCCATGAAATTTCTTTTCTAAGGGGGATGGTGTAATGAAGCGCCACTCATTAAGCGGCATTCATCACTTCCCCAAATCAATCAAGCGTTATCAAATCAAATTAAATGAACGAAGACCCCATAATTCCAATGTACATACGTACCTACATATTTCTGAAAACATATCTTTTCGTACGTACATACATATTCCAAAAGCATATGTACGTACATACATATCTATTGTCATACGAGTATTCCCGGCAAATTACTTACAAAAATTATGTAACAATTTCTTCTTCAAAGCAATTAACTATTTCTCTCTGAAGAATACTCAAATTACAAAACATTAAAAACATTTTCTTTTTCAAGTAACAATGACTTGACCTTTCCAATTCATATCGATTGACAATAATTCCATCAGAATTATTGTCAACTCAACATTTTCCATTTTTAATACAATAGCGGCAACGCGCTGCATTGTTTACATGAATCAAACCCCTCAGCACGAGACCAATTCTAGCCATGTAGCGGCACTGGGCTTGTCCCTGACCTACCATACAACCAGTGAGCGCTTGCTTTAATTGTTTTTCACATGTTGGGAAATACGCGTAATGTGCCTAGCGTTTGACCCACAAATTGTGTTCTGTTGTTCTTCGTCTTTTTTTTTTTTGTTGTCACTAGCTTGCTCATATGTATATGGTAAATACTTTGAGTAATGAGTATGACAAAAAAACAATATTATGTGTAATATGCATGAGGTTTTGACCCCTTTAATGGCGCTACATGAATTTTCTGGTCATGTATATTCTATTAGCCAATAGACGGCCTTTAAAATTCTTATAGGGGAATCGTTCAAGAATATTGCTTAGCCATACAATATCGATATTCACCGTTATATATTGATGCAATATCGGTAGGCGTACTCAAAATTTCCTCGCATATTTAACTGGGGAAATAATTAGAATAGTGCTAAGATTGCTAATACTCACTATATACTTTAACCCCACTATGAATAATTCAGCCTTTAGCTGATTATTCAAAATTTGGAACCAAAATTCCAAATAAAAAGCCGATGCGTCGTTAGCCAGAGGCAGTCAGTTTTAATCAGTTATTAAAAAGGAACCAAGTGACCCCCGACCCACGGTAAGGTCTCTTGTTCCCTAATAAGCTATAATAAGCTACTTATAAGAAAAAGCAAAGTGTAATGTTATAATAAAGAAGTGAAAAATATAAGTTAATGCTGAAAAGTGATTTTTAATGGTAAAAGAGAGTTTTTTGGAAACAGGGCTGGTGATCTTCTACTAACAAAGCACTCCCAGTCCTTGCTGTAACAATTGTACAGCATTGATGTGAAATATCGACCAGGGGATCGTATGAAGCACGTTGATGCGTTAAGCCGAAACCCCTTAAAGGAAAATATCCTCCATATTACTCAAGCAGACTGGGTGCTTGCTATTATCACAACCCCCTCAAACAGAGTATGAGAACAATTTTTATAAAACTATGCACTACGTGATGGTAGAGCATATAGCATTACTGCGCGGGGAATCCAGTGGGTGGTACCACAAGGAATGACAAATCAAGTTGTAAGAGCTGCTCACGATGACCTGGGACATTTCTTAGTAGAAAAAACTCTCTACAGGTTGTGCGAACACTATTGGTTTCCCAGAATGAGGGAATATGTCGGAAAATATATTTCCACTGGTATAAGGTGTTTGTACAATAAAAGAAAATCGGGAAAGAAAGAAGGATATTTGCCCCGATACCAAAAGAGTCCGAACCACTGAAAACTGTACACATCGATCATTTGGGACCGTTTCCAAAAAGTAAGCGTAGTCATATCATTGCTATGATAGACGCTTTTACCAAATTTTTATTTATTCGAGCGGTTAAGACAACTAACACCAAATGCGTTATTGAGTTTTGCAGAGACTCGTTCTCAGTATATGGAGTTCCAGAGGTCATAATCTCGGATCAAGGAAGTTTATTTACAGCTAAAACATTTACGAGATTTTGTGAACAAAATGCGATAAGACATATCAAAAATGCAGTCGCCACACCTCGAGCAAATGGACAGGTGGAAAGATTAAATAGATCTATTTTATCTGCATTAATGACAAGTACATTAGAAGAAGAACGCTGGGACGAAAACGTTAGACAAGCTCAATTCTCTATAAATAGCATGGTAAATAAAAGCACTGGAAAAAACCCCTAGTGAACTTATATTTGGATTTAAACCGAGAGGTGGTACTGACGTATTATTAAGCGATGAACTATCTAAAACATCAAAGATGATCGAAAACTTGGTAGCAGAAAGAAATTTAGCAGGAGAAAAGATTAGACAGGCACTAGTAGAGGAAAAAAAATATTTCGATAAAAGACGGAAGAAGCCTAGAAAATTCAAAGAAGGTGATTTGGTATTAATTGAAAAGACCGAATTGGCACCCAATACTGGTCGAAAATTGATGTCTCGTTATAGTCGACCATTTGTAGTGAAAGTAGTCATACAAAATGATATGTATGTTGTCCAGGATATGCAAGGAACTCATCGTGCATTAAAGAAGGGAAATTACAATCGAGTAGTAACAGTAGATCGAATAAAACCATGGAGTACACCAGGTGGAGTATCAGATGAAACTGCAAGTGAAAGTGGAGAAGATGGAGTTGTTCTTTCGGCGGATGAAATGGATGATAACCAACTCGGGACGAATTAATTGCAGGATGGCCGAATGTAAGAAATGGCTCGTTTCTCTCGACATTAATTTTTATTTTAAACAAAAGTAATATTCAAGGGATCTTGAAAAAGGTGAATTCGCAGAAAAGGTGTCTTAAATTAGTAGCACTTAAATGCTAATTGAAGAATTGAACATGACATTTCATGATGGTAAGATCTGCCGGCACCAAAGCAGTGTCATTATCTGCCTGGTGTAATTTTAAATTAAATTAAAATTTCCGGTGCCAGACCTTTTCAAGATCCTTGAGGTATCGTAAATACCTGCATGAGTAGTTAGTGGTTTGTGCATGAAGGTACATAGGAAAATAAGGAGGTAGAATACTTTCTGGTTCCGCACAGATCATTCATTCGAAAAGGTGCTGTGATCTGTGCCGGAAGTGATTCATTTAAAAATTATTAGAGTAAAGTGTAATCAAGTATATTTTGTGTCATTTTAATAAAGACTTAACTGTTGAGATTGATAGGGAGAATACAAGGAAAAAGGGTGAGTTATCTACTCACTGAGTGAAATGTGGTAATGATTTGTGTAGTGTAGTTTATTGTTTATTAAAAATGAATTAAGTTGTTGCCAAAATGTATTTAGTTGTAGCATAGAAGTGTTTCGTTTTGTGGGTCAAGACAGTATGGATTGGCTCTCCTCCTTGTACCTTGACAGTGCGACCCGCGAAACGAGCACTCACATAGATATAGGCTATATATGTGTATATGTGTATATATACATACATGTATATATATAGTAGATAATACATAGTAGAATTGGCAACTTGTGTATGAAAAGAATGAAATAATAGGCACTTACATATTGCTTTAATATTTACAGGTACGGCAGTCCACCACGCGTGTATATAGCTCCGGGACCCTTGGCCTGATAAATCTTGTAGTGTGAACGAGAAGAGAAAAAAATATATAAAGTGTAACTGTAAACCGTCGTAAATTTCTGTTTGTGCCAAACTTCTATTTCTCGGAAATAAATTATTATTTCGTTATCGTTTTTGTTCTTGTTTTATTTTATTTACATTTTTTTTATATGTTACGTCTTCATTTATACATAAATATAAACATATTTCTTCTTTTATACAGGGCTTTCATATCTAAGTGCTGTTGTATATGTGAAAAGACATATACACATATACATACCCTAAAGCATAAAACTTAGTACAAAATTCTCAATAAGCTAACCATGCTTAAAACATGGTTAGCTTATCTTTTAAAAAGTGAAGAAAAATTGCATCAGCAATTTTCTTCACATGCCACAAAATTTAACCATATTATTCCCATGGCAAGTTTTGCCTTCAGCAGGATTTGCCATGGAAATATTTTAAATATAAAAAAAAAAAAACCAAAAGACAAATCTTACCTCCAGTAAGATTTGTCAAGAAAAATACAATATGTAGGTACATACGTACATATATATTGCACAAAAAGCTTTCGTCGTGAGAAATGCGCGCCGCCGAAATACATTGTATGTATATGCGCGGCGCGATTTCAGAACGACAGGACGGTGGCTGGTGTTGACAAAAGCGTCAAATTACATTTTTAGGCGACCATCCGATGAAAAATATTCTGGACTTGTTGAAACAAGTCCAGAACAAAATAATTTTTAATAATTTTCTCAGGGTAGAAAATGCAATTAAGCATTTTCTACTCTGAACAACGAAGCTTGATGACAGAAAAATGTGATCAAGTTAGAGAGTTGGATTTTAAATATTATACGCGGCGGTTCGACAGTCGAATCAGAAAAGCGATTACTAGCGAGTTAAATTAAAAAAATCATTTACGAGCGAGTTGGTTGTTTTGACTTTGAAAAACGGCGGGTTGGCGGTCGAGTTTTTTACAAGAAAAAAGGAAAACAAAAAGGACTTAGGACTTTCGGCACGGTCTCTCGGTTGAGTGAAAAAGAATTAAAATCAAATTGAGTGTAAAACAAAAAAAAAAAAATTTGTTGAAAAAGAATTAAAATCAAATTGAGTGTAAAACGAATAAAAAAAAATTTGTTGAAAAAGAATTAAAATCAAATTGCGTGTAAACGAATAAAAAAAAAAATTCATTTAAAAAGAAAAACAAACAAAAGTGTTTTGGATACAATACCCGCCATCCCCACAAAGGTACGTAACAAAATTGGCGCAGCCGGTAGGATAGAGGAAGCCTACTTTAAACAAACAAAAGTATAAGCGCTCGAAAACCCTCTATCCTACGAATCAAAAGGAGTTGAGGACGAAATCGAATACTGGGCAAGACACCCTACCCTTCGCCTGAAGTTGAGTCTGGCTTCAGGAGTATTTCGGTCTAGTCGGCTCCCAACGCTCGGGGTCGGACAGCTTTAACTGCCTCTGTTTGAAAAACACGCAGCCACCCCCTCATCAAAGCACAAAGTGCCAACGTGGGACAATAGCGGGCTTCATCCCAGCCCAGGAACATAAGACGTCCACAGCCGAAAATTTCAAAGCGAAACTTGAAGGAAGAATCCTCAACCGACAATCTGCGATCCGGAGCTGAAAGGGACTTCGAAGTAGGCAACGCGCCCCCCTTTCAGCTTTTATCCAGGGGAATTTAAGAAGGCCACGGGCCCCCCGGCAGCAAAAGAACTTCAATCACAAAAACCAGCGATCCTGAATTGAGAGGGACCTCGAAGAAGGCAATAAGCCCCCCTCTCAATTTGAACCAAGGGAATTAAGACGGCAGAAGCCCCCCTAGCTGCAAATTCTACATACGGTGGTCCATGAGCGAGGAAAGCTCCCACCAGGAGACGCCGCCGGAAATCTCACCAATTCCACCAACTCCACAACAATCTTCCTCACCGGGCGACGCACAGGAAGATCCGTCCCGGTACGAAGGAGGCAACGAGGGAGCAACATCTGCAACAGAGGGTGCTAATCAAACACCCCCAACAAATTCAACAGCACCAGGAGTAACATTAAGGAGTGGGACAATCCTTACAGGTCCCCCACAAGTAAGACCTTCTAATTTAAACTTAGAAAATTATCTAAAATATCTAGAGGGGAAAGTGCGAGACTCCTCCGAACTTTCTGTTGTACAGTGCGATTCTATCGATAAACAGCTCAAAAGGACCCGTGAACGGCGTCTTGAGCAAATCGCGCAATTCAAAGAAAGTACGGAAAAATTTAACGAAAGCTTAAAGCAGTTTGGGGAACTCTCGCACTCTCTCGAAACAGAAATTACAAACAATAGTGTAGAATTAAGAGAAGGTGCCATTGAAGATAGTGTCAGTGATTCCACCGTGAGTGAAATCCTATGGAATTGGCTGGGCGACTTCCTCTTGGAAACCAGCATAGAAGAAACTAGCTCCCCAAAAGTAGCAAACTTAAGCTTCAGAATCCCCAATATAAACATGGCAGATTACGCGAAAATCGCCAAGTTAACTGCCCTGCTCGTTCCCCTATTCTCGGGAGAGCAGTACCCAAAATTGAGCCTGGAGCTCCAAACTTTCCTAGGATGCTGCAGGCAGGTAATCCAGTGCATTTCGGTGGAGGAACTATCGGCATTTTTGCAAATCTTCCCCACCAGACTTCGAGGCGAAGCTTACCAGCTGTTTGCCTCAAATATGCCTACTACTTTCAAAGAGGTAGAAGAACGGCTAAATCGTACATACCTGCCTAGGGAAACTTATCAGGAACTGGTAAATAAATTAATTACTACAAGGCAGTATCCTTTGGAAAACCTCACAGCCTTCACGGCACGAGTGAAACAAATGCTGGCACTCTGTAATGAAGCAGCAGAGTCCAAATATGGCGCTACAGCAGCCCCCGCTGTGAAAACCCAGCTAGAAGACTTCGCGAAAAACGCACTAAAAACAGGCGTCAATAACCCGTATATGTGCCAATACCTTCTGACCATGACAGACGGCACGGTGGATGACCTCGTACAAAGAGCACTTGACATGGAACGTCTCCAGCAAAGTGCTCTGTTCCTGCAACCTCCAGGACAATTCCAAACAAATATGATGCAGAATACATTGCCAAATTCTGCCAGTACCAGTGTACCAAATAACGCACCATTAACTCAAAGTAGTACCCTAGTAAATCAAAGCGTATATAATCCTGGCATCATATCCTACTCACAGGATCCCCGGCAAAACAATATGCCCATCAACCCAAGCAGTCACATACCAACGTCACAGTTCACACAGGCCGGCACAGCATACATCAAACAAGAGCCAAGATCTCCTAATAAAAATTATAATGTACCAAATAAAAATAATTATTTAAATAAAATCAGTTGTAGTTTTTGTAATCTAAGAGGCCACACATATGCTGATTGCCTCAAAAGGAAAAATACGCCTTATTGTGTGAACTGTAAAATGTATAACCATGACGTGCGTGACTGCAGAAAAAACAATAATACTTTCCAGAGACCACACAACAATGGTGGACCATCGAATCAACGCCCTAGAGAGCCGCAGAATTCCAATAACAATTCCAGAGTATATAACGTAAGAAAAAAGTGTGAATTTTGTGGTCGTTCTGGACATGCAGTAAATAACTGCCAACAAAAACGTAAATGGGAGGCCCGGAGTCAGGGAAACGACGTACAGTCGACCCAAAACTCCCCGGCTCGACTATAAATCTCCCGTCTAATAAAATAGGGTCCCCTCAGCAGCCCGATTCCAGTGTCGCTACAGTAAAACTTCCCTTAGACATTGGCCTGAACGGCCAAACTAAACTAGTAGTAGACACAGGCGCTGAGGTTAGTATAATAAAGAAAAGGTCATTAAAAGATCTCAAAGAAATTAACCACAATGAGGCATGTACACTTCAGACCCCATTTGGTACCGGAAAGACGCTGGGAAATTGCCAGGGAAACTTCGTTTTCAAAAACAAAATTCCCTTCAAGTTTCAAGTTGTAAAGAACTTGCCTGGCCTTTCCGATGATGGACTGCTAGGAAATCATTTCCTAGCAAAAAACTGTAACGTTGAGGGTCCTAATAAGGCACTAAGATTTCCTCGCACGGAGACTAGTCCCGATGAATTTGCGTTGCCATTGATGTTTGAAACGGACAAGCTACATTCTGAAAAAGCAGTCGAAGTAAGAACCCTTGCAAAAGAGGTAGAGTCTAAACTGGCTGAACTATCCACCTGAAGTGTCTTCAAGGCTTCTCAAACGAGAACAGCTGGCTGCCAAGCTCCAAAAGAGCTCAAGGAATGTGAAATGAGCTGTCTGGGCGAACAAGACACCGATGAAATCAGGCAGCAATTGGTTACCTTTAAGGAACCAATCTGCATACCTGCGCGCTCTCAAATTGTCGCCCCAGTCCCGTTACAAACTCAAGAAGAAATGCTCTGTTTATCACAAGAGATAAGCGATGGAGTCTTCTTGGCAAACAGTTTGCTGTCATCTGGAGAAGAATTAGTGGTGGTCAGTATTCTCAACGCTAACAGTCATCAAGTAGTCATACATAGCTTAAAGTTACAGCTATTTCCAATAAACGACTACATCATAGTCCCATTAACACACACAAAAGACCACAAAAGAACACACATTCCACTACCAAATTTAGAGGCAATATCAAACAACACAAGAGACGGAACTGAGTGTCTAAAGCCTGCCAAAAAGGTGCATATAACTCTTCCGTCCAAAATCCCGAGGCATAAATCACTCTTAAACAAACAACGGCCATATAAAAACGGTAGCGAGTCGCTAAAGCCTATATTAAAGGTGCATATTACTCCACCGTCACACAACACAAAAAATTCTACATGGTCAAAAAGCAGTAGCATTGACGCGCATGAGTATCCCACACAACCTAAGGCAAAGACCACACAGGTGTACCAAACTCAGCCGTCAACAAGGCAGGAAGCAAATACCCTGTCAATTATTAAGAGCAACGAAATACAGCCTCAAAAGCAATCGCAAAATCCTCATCTATTTACAGGTCAAAAACCTAAAAGGAAGAGTAAGTCAAACCAAGGTTCAGCCGACAAAACGGCAATATTACAACATGTACGACATCTATACCCGGATAATGAGACTCCGGACGACCCAAAACAATATCGGCGTATTTCTAGGTTAGAGCAAGAACTCAGCCTAGACCCTAATTTAACCGCGGAAGAAAAAATTTCGATATCAGAACTCTGCGAAGAGTATAACGATATCTTCTTCCTCAAAGGTGACAAACTCACCTATACAAATGCGATAACGCATAATATTCCATTGGTGCAAGATCAAGCACCAATCAATCAAAAAATGTACCGCTTACCTGAAACACAGCAGAAAGTCATTAACGAGCAGCTAAAAGAAACGCTAGACAGCGGGATAGTCCAGTCTAGTAAGAGCCCTTGGAATTCACCTCTACTAGTTGTCCCCAAGAAAGCGGGACCTGACGGTGAAAAAAGGTGGCGCGTCGTTGTCGATTTTCGTAAATTAAACGAAAAGACAATTGGAGATGCATTCCCGCTACCCCGAATCGAGGATATTCTCGACCAACTAGGTCACGCAAGGTATTTCACCACACTCGATTTGGCCAACGGCTATCACCAAGTCCTTGTCGACAAAAAAGATCGACATAAAACTGCTTTCAGCACAAGTTATGGGAACTACGAGTTCAAGCGTATGCCATTCGGGCTCAAAGGAGCCCCCGCCACATTTCAACGCCTAATGAATTTCGTCCTAACAGGCCTACAAGGCCTCGAATGTTTTGTCTACCTAGATGACATTGTCATCTATGGTAAAAATTTAAACGACCACAACGAAAAGTTGAGGAAAGTCTTCAATAAGTTGAGAGAAAACAACTTAAAACTGCAGCCAGAAAAGTGCCAGTTTCTACGAAGAGAAGTTGTTTACCTAGGACATAAATGTTCTAGCGAAGGAGCCCTACCAGACCCAAGTAAGACGGCCTGCGTCCAAACATTTCCTGTTCCAAGAACAGTAAGGCAAGTCCAGTCATTTTTAGGACTTGCCAATTACTACAGGAAATTCATTCCAGACTTCTCCAAAATTGTACGTCCAATCACAAATTTACTCCGAAAGGATGTAAAATTCACTTGGACAGAGAAATGCCAAGAAGCATTCCAAAGCATAAAAAATGCTTTAATTTCTCCACCACTTTTAATTTACCCAGATTTTTCGAAATCTTTTAATCTCACTACAGACGCAAGTAACGAGGCTCTAGGAGCTGTTCTTTCTCAAGGAGAAGTCGGAAAGGACCAGCCCATTGCCTATGCAAGCCGCACATTAAACAAAGCCGAAAGAAATTACTCTACTATAGAGAAAGAGTTATTGGCTATTGTCTGGGCTACCAAGAATTTCAGGTGCTATCTTCAAGGCCGAAAATTCACGGTCTATACTGACCATAAACCTCTCAAAGGTGTCTTCAATGTGAAAGACCCTACTTCCCGTTTGGTGAGATTTCACCACAAATTATCTGAATTCGATTACAACATCGAATATAAGCCAGGGAAGTACAAAACTAATGCCGATGCACTAAGTCGCATCCCTCAAGCATTAAAAGAAGACAGTTTAGGCAATACCTTAACGGTAGAAGCCCTAGTCCACCACACGATGGACTCAGATGTGGAGGAAAACAATTCCACAAATAACAAGAGAAAGAAGAAATCCGCTCATTGTTTCGTCGTGACTCGAGCTCAGAAGCAAAAGGCTCAAGAGACATTAAATAGCTCCAGTGTGGAGACAGAAGAGCACACGAAAGCGGACCAAAACGAAATTCAACACACTAAACCCAGCATCGCCTGAGCAAAAAGTAAGTACTGGCAAGACACCCGAAGTTATCACGAGCGCTACGGAAATCCGAACAATCTTAAAATATTATCACGATTCTCCATTTGGTGGCCATCAAGGTGTCATAAAAACTTACAAACGCATAAGACGCAAGTATTGGTGGAGACACATGCTTAGCGATATTAAAAAATACATTAAAAAATGCCCAAAGTGCCAGACGATGAAAGCATCTCCACAATATAAAATGCCAATGGTTATCATGGACATCGCAGAGCAACCGTTCGACAAAGTTTACCTCGATATTGTAGGTCCATTAGAAGAGACCACATCAGGTAACAAATATATCTTGACCTTCCAAGATAATTTAACAAAATTTGTCGACTGGTATGCAATACCTAATGCAGAAGCAGTCACAGTAGTTTTCTTTGATGAAATCGTTACGCGCTATCGCATACCCAAAAGAATACTCACCGATCAGGGAACAAATTTCCTGAGTGAATTATTCAAAAGAGTATGTAAGCTTCTAAAGGTAAAGAAGTTACAGACTTCGGCATACCACCCCCAGTCTAACGGAGCACTAGAGCGTGCCCACAGGCCGCTGATTGAATACCTGCGAACAATCGTAGATGAAAACCCCAAAACATGGGACCAATACCTACGAACCGCTGCATTCGTGTATAACAATAGTGTACACGAGGGTACTAAACTTACCCCAATGGACTGCCTATACGGCTTCACAGCGGATGTCCCATCAAATTTAAAACGGGATCCCGAACCCGTTTACAATCATGAGAGCTACTATCATATACTGAAGTATAAGCTCCAACAATCATATGCCACGACAAGAA
Organism: Dioctria linearis; assembly: GCA_963930735.1. NCBI lineage: Eukaryota > Metazoa > Arthropoda > Insecta > Diptera > Asilidae > Dioctria > Dioctria linearis. Next base: position 68,352,199 of record OZ005740.1, on the reverse strand, counting down.
AGAACTTATTGGCAAGTAAACAGCGCTCAAAGGGGTACTACGATAAGACAGTACGGCCCTTAACTTTCCATGTAGCAGACAAGGTCCTCATCAAGAATGAAAGCAGAAAACATAAGCTTTCCCAAATCTGGGTAGGACCTTATCAGGTAATCGCAATACCAAGTGATGTGAATACCACAATCAAAATTGGTAAGCGAACGGTAACGGTACATAATAACCGTTTGAAACCATATTTCGAATAAAAATATATCAAACAAAAATGAACCAGGTTGACTTGAAATTCCCACTATAGTATCCATTAAACCTCATTTCAATACCTCCCCATAAACATTTGCGGTGGAGTCACTCCACTGCCCAGTTTAAATCGGCACAATGTACGTACAAGTATGCTTAAAGGATTGTTTTCTTCTCCTGAATTGTCCACAGAAATGGCGCTAAAATTCATCATAGTTGTCCTCTTCATCCAGTACACAACTGGAGCAACCGCTGATAAACCTTATGTAATAACCCAGCTAAATGGCTCGGGTATATTTTTCGAGGACCTAGGAAATCTGATGGTATATCATGACACCTGGAATGTCCTCACCGAGATAGACTTGGATGAACTAGATGCACAGATAAAGCTAGCAGAATATGCAGAGCACTTAGTGCATAAACTCTGCATAAATATAACAAACCCAGAAGACCTCTGTAACGTGCAGCAACTACACATACACGCTATTATAGACAGCGTACGAAAGCGCACGGAAACTATTAGGGAACTAATACCAGGAAAACGCAAGGCCAGATCGCTATTTGATGGAATAGGCAATGCCATGCACTATTTGTTTGGAACTATGGACAGCAACAACGAAAAAGAAATTTACAGCAGGTTAGAAGAACTTGAATCGAATACACAAGCCCTAGCCGAGCTAGAGAAACAACAAATCAGTGTTGTAAAAACTACCTTGGAAAAGATTCAAAAACCGCTGGCAATGTTAATAGACAGACAACAAAAAATAGCCCACCAGATAAACGATCTCCACCATGTGGCCGATGATTTAACTAGGAGGCAACTGAGACAAGAGATTATATCAAGCTTATTGCTCCAAATCATCGAAGTTGAATATCGACAACAAGCCCTCCTGGATATAATAATGGCTAGTAAAACCAATCATATTCATCCACTCCTAATGTCTCCCAAAAATCTGTTGGAGATATACCGCAAGACGGCCTCGAATTGCCCAAATGACCAAAATTGTCTATCTGTCCTATATCAGACAGCAGGAGCTCAGTCGCTCCTTATGCAGAATAAATTGGTGGTGAGAATTACTCTCCCAATTTTCAATCTGCCAAAAATGAGGCTACAACAGATTCAATGCTATCCTGTATCCAAGTCAGCAAATTACTCATTAATTCCAGACCCTGGTTATTCATACATAGCCAATAGCGAAAAAACTCAGGAATTTCTCTTATTAAGAGGCGATGACATGAAAAATTAAAAAAAAAATAACAAGTAATTTGGAAGAAAACACGTATGTAGGCCGGCTGAACACGCCTATAATCAAAGCGGCAACGTCCAACGAATGTGCCATTAAATTGCTATACAACCCTCTAAGTGAAGTGCCCAAATGCAAGACCAGAGTACAAATCCCACAAAAAGACATGCTGATCAAATTAAGTAAGCCCAATACGTGGCTATTTTCTTTTATCACCTCCACGGTGCTACACATCACATGTCCAGATCACTTTGTAATCTCGAAACTGGAAGGACAAGGGATATTAGAGATAACGCAAACATGTCAAGTTCAAATAGGTGACAAAGTGCTTAAATACGAAGGTCAGAGTAAATTTCCACTAAAAATTATCCAGCCGAATCAGTTTCCTGAGCTCAACCACTCTCTACTCAACGTAAACCTGACTGAAATTTTACAAGGAACTCAAAACCACAGTCTGGGGAAAATCGAAATCTTAACGGGAGACAATATCCATAAATAAATTTATACCGACACCCATTCGCTGGAAGAAATCCAAAACAAAATTATAAAATACCAAGAAAAGATATCAAGTAAAAACTCCCATATCCTGTCCACAACTTCTCTATCATTTACGAGCCTACTAGTTCTGGCCATAATGATCGCTGTGGCAGTAAAATATCTTAACCCTGTTGTCATCAAGATGAGACAACAGAGAAATCAACCACAAGGTAACCCCGAAATTTCATCAGAGGGAATTCCTTTAGAAGAGCGAACTCCTGCTCCCCAACCCAGTTTAAGGCGAGCCAGAAGCCTCTCCAAAACAAAATCAGTCCAAATCGTTTAAAAAAAAAAAAAAAAAAAAATGGAACACTGATACTGTCAACATGAGCCACTTAATCAAAGTAGAATTTATAGGAAAGGTAGACCTGGTAAAGCATTCAAAGAAAATCTATACATGTATATAACAACCTATGTATATGTAACGATTTAACACAAAAAAAAAACACAGCAATATACGCATATAGTATATAGTATAATTAGTTATAGTGCAAATAATAAAAGGTATATGCACACAAATGTACTAAAATTACATAACAAAATACAAGTTAGAATAAATAAATACCTATAAATAAAATCAAAATACATTATATTTAAATCTAACTGGATAAAGTAGTAAAATTAAAGAAAAACCACCTCAAAAGTGGACATAAATAAATATAAATAAAATAAATATGAAAATATATAGAAATAAAAAAAAAAAAAAAAAGAGGGGCACAAAACTATGTTCTAACTGAACTGAAATTAAAACTAGAAAAGATAAAATAACAAAACTAAAGAAAAGGATACATTTGAAGAAAATAACAACTAAATAAAATCAAAGGAAAAGAGCGTGCCCAACTCTGCGAAATAACAGCAGAAGCAAGTTTAACCAGTTAGAAATCTAGGGAATAAGGAACAGACAAGCAAGCAAAAGCTTTACCAGGCTACTACCCACAAATAGAATTTTAAATTAGAAATTTATATATATACTAGTATGATAGATATAGTAGACACAAAAAATAATGTAAAAAATGAAATTATATTATTATCATATATAGGTAAAAAAAAAAAAAAAAAAAAATGTTGTAAACCTCACCCGAGACCGACTGAACCAAATTAGTACCAACCTAACCAGACCTAAAAGCAAAACAAATTCGGAAAATTAAACTAATCAAAAGTAATTAGCATATAACAAAAAAAAAAGGGGGAATAAAATAATACAAATTAGAACAACGACAACTTCCCCTGAGAATTATACCTCTTCAAAGAATAATTCTCTTTTTCTCAGGAGGAAAGATTGTTGTGTACCTAAAAAGCCTATAATAATAATAAATAAATATAAAGATAGCATTAATCTAACCTAGCCAATAAAATAGACTAAAAGCAAGTAGTCGTAAATAGGGTAAAATCAAAAAAAAAAAAAAAAAACAATAGTAAACCAAAATAATTTCGTGAACCAAGCCGATCGCCACACACTGGCTCCCGGCGGGGTCCCACCCAACGTCCCATTAACACAGCGCAAAAACTTGTTATTACACATGAAGATAGATAGACCAGCCGTAGTAAACCTAAAATTAGACAAAGATATACGGGCCCCCACCAATCAATACCTGCAAAGGGAAACGGGAGTATACATAAAAAAAAAAAAAAAAAAATGAACCCCAAATGTGCAATAGTAGAAAAAAAACTTTTATTAATAAAATGGAAAAAGAAGAGAAATAGGATAGATACAAAAAAGATATATACTATATAGGCTGGGATTGACTCCTCTGGAGTTAGTTCTCGGTCCTGGCCTCTACCTACGCACCGATAAGGTCAGCAGCGCCGGGGGGCGGAGTAGCCATTAGCTCCCGGAGAAGGGCTGTCAGCGGTGGAGAGAAGACAGGGTAGCAGCAGGCGCAAAGTCCATGCACCCCGCTGATAACAACAGCTCCACCTACAAAAAAAAAACAACACAAAAAACTGGGTAAGCCAAAGAAATCTGTTTCGTTACAGCAACAACAAAACGAAAACTTACCACAAACCGTCCAAGTTTGGCCCTGATGGGGATAGAGTTGCAGGCGAACCTGGTAATAATAACCCGCGGTGGCCTCGGCACCCCAGATGGTAATGGAGCGCCTACGGGTCCTCCTCAAGATGAGCCGGATGGGGCCCCGCCACCCAGGCATAACGTGCAGAACGTATATCCCATATACGACGGTGGAAAGCTTGGCGGGACTCCGGAACACATGGTCAGCGTCTACGATCTCCGCAACCAGCATCATGGTGTCTATTCTAACTCAAACTAAACTCGAATGAGCCACAATACACACCGGATAAGCGAGTTGGCCCAGATAAGAAAAGGGCACCTGGAAAATGCAAGATCGGCACAAATCTTGATACAAAGTTATCCCCGAGAGCTATTCCTCTTCAAAGAATAGCTCTCATATTCAAGGGGGGAAGGCATGTTGTATATGTGAAAAGACATATACACATATACATACCCTAAAGCATAAAACTTAGTACAAAATTCTCAATAAGCTAACCATGCTTAAAACATGGTTAGCTTATCTTTTAAAAAGTGAAGAAAAATTGCATCAGCAATTTGCTTCACATGCCACAAAATTTAACCATATTATTCCCATGGCAAGTTTTGCCTTCAGCAGGATTTGCCATGGAAATATTTTAAATATAAAAAAAAAAAAAACCAAAAGACAAATCTTACCTCCAGTAAGATTTGTCAAGAAAAATACAATATGTAGGTACATACGTACATATATATTGCACAAAAAGCTTTCGTCGTGAGAAATGCGCGCCGCCGAAATACATTGTATGTATATGCGCGGCGCGATTTCAGAACGACAGGACGGTGGCTGGTGTTGACAAAAGCGTCAAATTACATTTTTAGGCGACCATCCGATGAAAAATATTCTGGACTTGTTGAAACAAGTCCAGAACAAAATAATTTTTAATAATTTTCTCAGGGTAGAAAATGCAATTAAGCATTTTCTACTCTGAACAACGAAGCTTGATGACAGAAAAATGTGATCAAGTTAGAGAGTTGGATTTTAAATATTATACGTGGCGGTTCGACAGTCGAATCAGAAAAGCGATTACTAGCGAGTTGAATTAAAAAAATCATTTACGAGCGAGTTGGTTGTTTTGACTTTGAAAAACGGCGGGTTGGCGGTCGAGTTTTTTACAAGAAAAAAGGAAAACAAAAAGGACTTAGGACTTTCGGCACGGTCTCTCGGTTGAGTGAAAAAGAATTAAAATCAAATTGAGTGTAAAACGAAAAAAAAAAAAAATTTGTTGAAAAAGAATTAAAATCAAATTGAGTGTAAAACGAATAAAAAAAAATTTGTTGAAAAAGAATTAAAATCAAATTGCGTGTAAACGAATAAAAAAAAAATTCATTTAAAAAGAAAAACAAACAAAAGTGTTTTGGATACAATACCCGCCATCCCCACAAAGGTACGTAACAGTGCCCAATGGCATATCCCCGCACAAACGAATAACAGGAGGATAAAATGAAAGAAGTAACAGGGTGATTTATAAGTTTTCATGAGAGACGACTGTTGATATAATTCTTCATTCAATCCCTGTTAAAATTATACCGAATACGCATAAAAGTAGAAAATTAATCTTAGTTTTAAAATATTGAAATCTTCTCGATGTCTTTGTGGTAGGTATTCATTTATTAATTTATTAGTGGATATCAAGCTATAAGCCAACAATACACGCTGCAACTTGTATCCGTTAAAAATAATGTCTCCTTTCGGAATTAGGAATTGGAAATGTAGAACTGATTAATAGTAAACATCACGAATATAAAATATTCTACGAATATGAAGTTGACAATTTGCTGACTATGGATAGATCGATGAGATAAATAAAAAATTATGTGATCTCCCAAAGATTTGGATGTGTTGTAAGCTAAATTATCAACTTCAATATATTTTTCGAATTATACATCCCATGAAGGTAATCCATATAATGAAATGTAACTTAGCACTCTCATCATCTTCTCCCAAACCAAAAATTTTGAGATTAGTAGTTAATTTGTTGAAAAAATCCCAAGTTAAAAAAGGGGACAACAAAATAGACACAATGCAACCGATGACAGAACAATACAGGCTGTAGACATATGGAAATATTAAGGGACTTTGTTCCTTAAGGTACGCAAATAACCTGAATTGAGAAAAAAGGAAGTTAAAAGATAAAGCAAGTTTTCGATGTAAATATATATTTTTTGTTTATTGAGATGACGGCTAGAAGAACCAGGGAAAATTTAATTCTGTCTCTGACCTTATTGATTGAGATTTAGATGTAATCCAAGATTTTAATTGGACAAACATGTAATATAACAGAATTTTGGCTTAAGTTCAGAGTTACATGATTGCGAATGTGGCCATCCTTCTCTTTCAGATGCACGGGCGTATATATAGATCACGAATGGAAGGGGCTTAAACCTAGTAGGCTAATACCCTCCAGAGATGAAGGAATAACTGAGAATTAATGTGAGCGCAATAATCAGAATTTTAAGCAAATTTAATATAATTAATTTATTAAGCATATAATTTTTGCTGACATCCCAATTAAATGGAAAAATTCTATTCATCAATATAAGTGATACAGTTACATAATCGAATTCACGGTAATTCTTAATTAATATTCTGTGGGCTTGCAGTATAAGGCTTCCGAAATTAAAAAAGTTACGTTTGAAAACATTTTGAATCACCCTATTTTTATTACAAATTATTCACATTCCAATAAAAAAAAATTAAGTTCCACTTTTTATAAAAAAAAAAAAAAAAAAATGCAGAATTAAATTATTTTTTCCCTTCCTCCTTTGAAGTGGGAAAGTATTTTATTCATTTAAATTAAAAAAAAAAAAAAAACAAATTAAAAAGCTAAAATAGGTCTGTGATCAATTGTTAGAATATCCTAGATAATTTCGTATACCTCTTTGTGTAAGTTTGATTCTTGAAGTGATTTTTCGCATTTACTTCTAGAACGGTTCGTTGGACAGTCAAAATTTGTATAGCCAATTTTATAGCATTTAATATTACGAAGAACTTTCCAGTACAATTAAAACGTCTAGGACTGTCGGGTACGTAAAAGACTTAAATTTTTATATGGAAATACCAAGACGGGGTTACCCCATTTGTAAAATTATACTTACTATTTTTATGAAAATGTACAAAATGTGGAAAATTTCAGGTCGATTGAATACCGCGAAGTTGGTTAATTATGACTTTCTAAGTTTGCGGATATAAAACGTTAAATTACATTCGAGACAAATCGGGCACTTCCGATTTGTCCCGAATTTAATTTTACTTTTTGTTTTTGAAACCCGGATGCAAAATTTCCAATTTCTAATTTCTCTCTAAGTGCACGCGTTCTCGAGTTATCGTGAGCACAGACATACAGTCAAACGGTCATGAAAAATTAAAATAACTTTTAATATTATGTGTGGGCCTCCAATCCATTTTGCTCTACCATCATAATTTCTGTGCGTTACAACGGAATGACAAACTTAGCATACCCTACAGATTTCATCTAGGGTATAAAAATCGCCAAAACCCACATTTTGTAGAAGTATCTATAGCTACCTTGGGCTGTATATAGGTTGTAGGAGTTTCCATTGACATGCAAAGTTGGTTGTGTGTCAAATACTACCCTAAAATTCACCCCCACATGCCAGAAGAAGCAATGCGGAATAAATGGAGCTTAGAGCGAGATGCCCACCTCTGGATAAGTGGGTGAAAAGGGTCGCTTGCCACTGATTTTCTATCACCATAAACTTATATAGACTTGACTCGTGGTTCGGACACAATGAAGCCTCTCACCTCCATGGAGCCCTAGCATATACTATATATGAGTTTTCATTTCATAGCTGTTTTGGGTGGTTAATTTAAATTTTTTAATGTGTTACCAACGGAATGAAAAAACGTACTATACCCTATGATTTCATCTAGGGTATAAAAATAATTTTTTCTTTAGGGAATTTCAGATATAAATATGTAATTATCTTAAATGCCCTAAAAAGTAAACAAATAATGTTTAAGACATTTAAATAAAACCATGGGGCGCTCATGGAAAATATTAGTTACCATGCTATAATTATTTACAGCAAAAGTTGTTGTTTTAACGATGAAAAGCAAATTAGACTAAAAGAGAATTTAAATTATGATGGCAATATTGCATGCATCTTTTCCAGATATTGTGAGGAAGATAGCTTATTGAAATTTAAATGCTACTAAAGCAATCACTTTAATACTTCACACATACAATCGCCTCTAATTTTCAAGGCAAATATCGTAAACTGTCAAACAGTCAAATTGTCAAAATGGAATATCTATTTCCAAATCATCTGAACTAAGTTTCAAAAAAGACCACTGTTACGAATCTGTGGATGCTCTACCTTCTACCTTCGAAATAATTTGAATCCTTTCCATAAAAAAATATTTAAAAACTTTCTATTTCACAATATTTAATTACAAATTGAAAATGTATTTTCACTTTTTTCATTTTGAAAGATAATTTAAAAATATTTAATATAAAATTATAGTAAAACCACTGACTTATAACAACTTGTTATAAGTCAGTGAGTAAAACGTATACATTAAAAAAACGAGGTCTGGAAAAAATGCAGAAGGCGTTTGCTTCTTTCGTCACTCATAAATAAATTTCCGTATACGATGTACTATCTCCCTCTTAATATCTGGAAAAAATGCATGCCATCACAATGTAAATCCACCTTTAGATTTAATATTCCGTTTAAAATGTAAACAAAATTTAAAATATATATATATACATACTGTACTGCTTATATTTTTTTCTCTATTTTGCATACGTTTTTGCTAAAGTTGCTTTACCTGAAGAAAGAAATATAACAAAACAATTGTTGTGAGCCGCTACATACATATAAAGAATTGTGGGTAAAAATTTGACTCATCACATTAACAAAGGTGTAGGCTACAACGATATGGTTTGAACCCCTCAAACCCACCTCTTATATACGGCCATGTTCAGACGTATTCATGATCATCAAGATAAAAAAAAAAAAATTATAGAAAAGATGAAGATTATTAGTGGTGTTTATGTTTCGATAACAGGAATTATGCTAAATTGAAAATTTAATAGCCGCAAATTACTAGAGATGCAGCAATAGACGAATGGAATTTTTTCTTGATATTGCCTTCTTTTTCTAATTAACGATTGAGCGGAAATATGGTTTTCACAAGCGAAGTTACTGTCCGAAGTAACATAGTTTTCAGCCTTTTAGCTTCTCTTTGTCTAACCCATTACCAGCAGTCTACTTCCGCCATTCCGGAGACGAGCTCCACAACTTCAAGAGTTCTTTAGCGGAGTGAATCATGCATTTTCTGCATCCTAAGAAATTTCTAGCCAAATATGACTATTTTTTAACCATTTTTATGGTTCAATCTGGCATAACCAGAAAAATAGACACTTCAAGTAATATTTTGACTATCATATCTATGTACATAGTTATTTTGCAATGACTACAATGTAGTTATTTTGATTTTTGGGACAGTCACTTCGCTTGTAAGAATCATGCTTTAATTGAAAAGTCAATTCAAATTTGAATAACAATCTTTCACAATTCTAGTCTATCAAATATCAAAACCTTAATCAATATCACCCTTATTATCGTTGTGAGAAATGGCGTTATGACACAAAAATGGTATTATAATTGTTATTTAAAGTGAAAGTTTGTCGAAAACATACGACTTTGGACGTATTACTGTTGTCGTATTAAATAGGCAAATGTCAATGTAAGATAACTAAGTGACGATTTCACTCACTTGGTTTTTGTAAGTGACGGATGTTAGGTGTGTGTAAGGAAAAGGAAAATGCAAGCGGAAAACGATAAATTTTATGATGGATTTATAAGTTGTTCATTAAAATAAAAAAATCAATAGTTTGTTATAAATTAAATTAATTTTTTATTTGCATTTTTAGTGTAAAAATTACAACAAGAACACAATTTGAAGTCATGATAGATTTTATGGTGAAACATTCTTTTATAGCTAAAGCGCTGAAATACATCGCGATTATGATTTTTTTCTTCTTTTAAACACTTTCAAAAATAACAACAATACCACGAAATAAGACAAACCTCACTTTTGTCTACAAATGTAATTCATACTCTGACGCATGCCCTGATGCTATGTCACTTTACGTGACAACGATAATAAGGCTTCGAAGAAAAATGTCACGTCACACCGTTCGACTACGAGAATACGAAAAGTGAAGTGAAGTGAGAGTGACTGCGGAGCTTGTCACTTCGGTGAGTCGACAACTATAATAAGGGTGCTTATCTGCCTATTCTTGTTACCAAATCCGACTTGAAATTTCTGACCACTTCCACTTAAACATCGATCGATAGACAATGAAATAGGAGATAAAAGATTTCCAAAAATGCTGGTAATTCCAAAATTTTAAAATCTACTTCAGATAAAGCGCGTGGCTTCAATCAAATCTAAATCTAAATATATTATTATCACGAAAATATGTTTGAAAAAAATATATTTAAGACTCAAATTAAAGTAGAATTAATCAGTGTTACTCCAATAACTGTTCACCATGGAGACTAAAATAATTTCAATTTTCCTCATAGTGTTCTTGGAATTGCTTAGTGCATTTCCAATTTCAGAAGATGTAGTTAATGAAGTCGATAATGGACAAAACGCAGAATACGGAGAGTACTTTGAAGGTGATATGATCCTCGATTACGAACAAATGAGCTCTATTTTGTATCCAAACAAAAGGAATGGTGCAGTTAATGAAAAATATCGATGGCCTGGAAACATTGTCTTCTACGAAATCGATTCCGTATTCGGTGAGTATATTTGAATTTATATACATATTAAAAAATTTCTAGGTTATTTCCTTTCTCATTCACCCTCTCTCTCTCTCTCTCTCTCTTTCCCTCTATCACTCATAGACGAAGAGCAAGTCCAACATATCAAGAAGGCTATGCACTCAATCGAAGAAGTATCTTGCATAAAATTCAAACCACGCACTAAAGCTACCAAGGACTACATTCACGTAACGGTATGTTTGGATATATTTGAAGATCAATTTTCAACTATTTCTATAACATTATCTTTCTTTTATTTGTAGGGTGATAATTCATGGTGTCACTCAGCTGTCGGCCGACATGGTTCAAAACAGAATTTGAATTTGACTCCATTTCCAATTGGTTTTGGTTGTTTCCTACTAGGAAGTACAATTCATGAATTCATACATGCTTTAGGTTTTTATCACCAACAAAGTGCTGCCGATCGTGATGATTATGTAACAATCATTACGGAGAATATCAGTAGCGGTCATGAGCGTAATTTTAATAAATATCCCTCAAGTAAGGTAACCGAATTCGGAATACCTTACGACTACGGCAGTATTATGCACTACAGTGAGAAAGCTTTTTCGAAAAATGGAAGAGTAACGATTGCTACTCGTGATAGAAGTGCCAAAATTGGTCAACGAGAGAAAATTAGTGATAGTGATATTAAGAAAATAAATCTTATGTACAAGTGTCCCCGTTCTTAAGTAAATATATATAATATTTGTGTAAGTAGGAGTAAGCCATAGATTAAGGCGCATAATTTATATGTTTGAAAATACATATACCTATATACAATAAAATGTTTAAAATACATATAACGGTCTACATACTTGTTTATTCCATTAATCCCTTGAGAGACATAGGTAAGAATCTGTAACATCCCGCTGCTTCGACAGCTTTCAGTTCAAACTATTTTTGACAAGCATCTCCTTCAGATGGTTATGACACTTTTGAGCTGCTACAAAAGGGGAACCTGCAAAGCAACTAAAGGAATCGCTAACTGCAACGGGCATGAACATAAATCTGCTACAAAACGTGCAAACAATCAAAAGCCTGCCTTTGATCCCTGGATCCCTGTTTGTATAGTATGCAGTGTCGGATTAGTACTCTTGTAATGATTCTGACTTGATTCCTAGATAGCCTTAACAGCTCTTCTTTGGTGAAAGTCCTTTAATGAATCCTTGGGCCTGACTTGAAGTCCATTTCTGGTACATTCGCTTTTGGATTAAGTTTTGCATGGCTAGTTTTACGATGAGACATACCGCAAAATGTTTCCGGTCGTATGAGAGGCATGGATGCTTCTATTTTGGCCAGTACGTCAACGTTTTCATTTCCATCAATTCCTCAGCGTCCTGGCATCCATTGAAGTGGTGGGTGACTCTTCGCGCCAAGGTTTATTAATGCTTGAATGCACTTCTACATTAACTTCGTTTTGACCTCAGTTGATGAGGTGGCTTGCTATGTCACTTGGCTATCTGTATAGTATATACTTTGATGTTAGTGTAACATCGGCTGAGGCTTTCGTATGCACATCTAGTGATGGCATACACTTTTGCCTGGAATATCGAGGCGTATTTTCCTGGACTTTGATAGAGGTAAGCTCTTGGCTTTATACCGTATATTCTTCCTCCTACTGCGTTCTTGGATTTAGAATCGTCGGTGTACCAGATTAAAGCTTTAGTTTTTAGATTTGTATCAATTTCCTCCCTATTTGGTATGTTTATTTTTATAGGCAGATAGAGCTTGTTTTTAACAACTATCCTTTTTGATATTATGTCCAGTATTAGATTTGCTTCTATCCGTTTGGTTACAGCGCGTAGACTTTTGGAGTCGCGATCACCATAACCATTTGACCGAGCTCTGTACACCATTAGTCCAACCCACTGACTTATAACAATGGACTGAGCGATTTGTTCATTTCATGTGGCACAAATATTGTGTTTCTGTATATCACCGTTAGAGTACCCTTTAAAATATTTACTACATAAAAAACATGTAAAACTCAACCAAGCAGATGAAATTTTACACCCGTAAATGGAATTAAATTAAAAAAATTTATTTTCTTGTGCCCAAGTGATATTTTAATGGCTTATAAGGAATTAAACTCAGTCCGACTTTAATTTTCAAAAGTTATTCTTACCTGAATCCTGTGTATGGGCAAGAGAGACAGAGCATGGTAAAGACTATCTTTACCTTATTCTTTCTTCGGTGATTGCATCTGTAGCGAATATAAAAACATCAAATGGAATAAGAAAACGTTCAGTAAGCAACATTTTGTGTTGGTAGCTCCAACTCTGCCATAGGGCGAAAGAGAAGACTATAAAACTTATGCCATTCTTTGCTATAGGAAAATGGCACTCTCAGTCCATTGTTATACATAAGTCAGTGGTCCAGCCTCTTTTCAACAACGTTGTTGAGTGCCGGTAGACTCAATAGTGTTTCTAGAGCGCTGGTAAACTTTATGGGTGTAAGATGCCAATATAAGTAAGTATAGTTTTAATCATAGTTTTCATAAGCGAAGTTACTGTCCCAACTCCCAAGTAACCTCGATTTTAGTCCCCCACCTCCTCTTGACATACCCACTAATTTACTTTGCCAGTACGAAAACGTGTTCCACTCACTTCAACTTTTTAGCGAAATGGAACCTGAGAAATAGTCAAATTAAGTACGTTTTCTGCAACTGGTATATTTTTTGATTTAAGTAGTCTTTAATAATATCAACACATTTGTGTTTTGGCTTTTATACAAAGGGAGTGCTTTATATTTTTCGGTAAGAAATTTCGTAAATTTAAAAGAGAAATTTTTTAGTAAAAATATTATTCCTTAGCAATCAGGAACATACTCACACTTTTTTTTTTTAGAATTTTCTTCTCCGAAATATCTCTTAATTACATTGGTGCACAATTTATGACGTTTGCAATATTTAATTTTTCACTTGAAACCTTTTTCTGTAAAAACAAAAAATTGTTCACATGTCACAAGTTCCATACCAGATGATATTATACATGACTACATGTACCATCTTAAAAAGATGGGTAAAGTCGATGATGAGACCTGTCGCTTCTGTATGGAAGACGATATTATTATTATTATTATTATTATTATTTGTCTGAAGGGCAGAAGTGTCAAAATAGAGTTCCAGATATATAGTGAAATAAGTGCGGAAAAAGCCTAAAAGTGAAATATAGTGTGAAGAGCAATACCTTTTCTGAAAAAGAGTCGTCTAAACGTGAATTTTCTCACCCCAAAAACTATAAAAATATTGAAAAAATTGTGAAAAAATACGAAAACTTTGTGACATTTCTGGTTTTTAATTTAATTTCGGCCGTTGCTATGACAACATTTGATATGTAAAAAATTCTAGTTTCAGTGTTTAAGTGAAAAAAGTAAGATATTTGAAAAATAAATAAACAAAATTAAAATTAAAAATTAATAAAAATTAAAGTCAGCATAAAACGTAAATTTATTTAAATAAAATTAACGGTTATAAACCTGCTCTGCCTCACTCAAAATGAGTGAGAGCAGCAGCGATTCTGGGGGGACTGATGATCCCCTCAAGCAAAATGGAAAGAAGAAGAAGAGTAACAAGTCTTCTTCTTCTTCAAAGAAAACCCAAGGGCCCAAAGAAAAGGCCATTAAGGGCCCTAATCAAGAGGCTACAAACCACGAGGTTCAGCCAACTTCCGTGGAGAAGACTGCAGCCAGGACAGCGGATGCTGTCCCAGAAGTACCTGGAACGTCAGCTACTACGATGGCTGCTACCCCAGCAGCACCTGTAGCAAAATCGCAATCCCCGAAATTATCGGAAGTCGTCAAAACGGCTTCGTCTTCAGCGCCAACGCCCAGCGGAATTGTGATGAGGCCACCACTGGCCACCACGAAGCCAACTGGCCAGAATAAAAATCAAATGGCACCAGCAGGACCAGCAGCAGCACCACGATCCCCGGCGTTAGTTGCAGGGATTTCTTATGCCCAACAGGTAAGTGGCAGTTCCAAACAAGCTTCCACAATAGAAATTTTGAGCAAAGGCATCACTCCTCGTCCAGCCCCACTGGACGCAGGTAAGCCTCGACCCAAAACCAGTGCGGGCCTCCAGGGCTTCTTCGACGGGAGATGGCAGGATGAGAGCTACGGTATGCAGCTCGAGCACATCAGAGGATGTCCTCAGAGCGCATACCTGAAGGCAATCTTCCGCGTCGTCTCCTGTGAGCAGCTATTCTCCATGGGGATAATAGCTGGGGGAATGGTTGAGGTGTATACCACAACCCTCGAGAGTGCTACCAAGCTAATGCTTGAGGGCATCGAGGTGGAGGGTAGACACCCTGTGCCGTTCCCACTCAGGGAAAAGCCCACGAAGGTCGTGTTTTCACGGGTCCCTATGCGAGCTTGCCATGAAGACCTCCTAAATTTCTTGGGAAGATTTGGGAGGGTTCATGGCAACGTTCGTGCCATTCCCTTAAAAATTGGGGACGAGGGTCTCGGGCGGGGTATCTTCGGTACTAGCCGGGAGGCGTCCATCACCTTAAATAAGGGGTGTACGCTTCCGTCAGGCTTTTACCTGAGCATATCCGGCTCGAGGCACTGGATAGACGTTGGCACCGAAGCGAAATGCCATGCTTGCCATTTGGTAGGGCATTTTATTGCTGACTGCCCCAGGAGAACCGGGAAGAAGGCTGAACCGAGGGTTCCCTCGAAGGAAGCCACTACTACAGTAGTGGATCTGGAGAAGGAGCCTTCGGCCGGCACTCAACCTGCTATTTTGGAGCAGCCAGTGGTTAAGGTGCCTGAAGTTGTCCTAGAGGCAAAAATAGTTATGGCTGTAAACGGCGCCACGTCGGCACGTGAAAACACGGCTACTTCCGACGAGGAGTCGAATAGCCAAGTAGTAAAAAAAAAGAGGACGAGGAGGAAGAAAGTTGACCGGGTGATGCTGCCTCCTCCAGAGCCAGCAAAGCCAGTCGCATCCAAGCGGCCCCACTCGGAGGAGGACGATAGTGGAGCTCGCGGTTCGAAGGTTGTAGTAAGGGACGCGGTGGTGTCTCACGAGCAGCTTTCGGACTGCGACATGACCGGCTTGGATGACACTGGTCTTTCGAGCTTCGGTGGCTACGAGTCGTGTGATAGCATCATTTCGACTGGTAGCCAATTTGAAGTCTCGAAGGGGATGGAGACCCTTCCTAGGAAGAAGATCTCCGAAATTCTTACCCAGCTCCAGTACAAGAAGAATTCAGATAAAATCTGGAGTATTCTTGTAAGGGAGCTGGAGAGGCCAGAGTTGTTACTTCCTCAGCTTCAACTCCTACAACAGGAGTCCAGGAAGAGGAGGAAGTACAACGATGTTGCTCGGTTAGAACGACTTCATAGGAAGGTGGAGGAGTTGCTTCAGGAGCATCGCTTGGCCGATTCTCCTCGTCAATAGACGTCGCACATTCATCGTTTGAGCTTTTCATCTCTTTGAATGTGCAAGATAGCTTCGATCAACACCGGGGGTTTAAGTGCACATACAAGGTTACACAGCACTATCGAACATGTCAAAATGTTCGATATAGACATCGCGCTTCTACAGGAGACGAATTTTACACAAGACACATACACACAACTTGAGCGCTATGCTTATTTACACACTGGCTATGCAATGTTTGCCACACCTGCGCCTCGCCGAGGCTCAGGGGTGGCAATCATTGTATCCAACAAATTTACACTATCGTCTCCTGTCTATACAGATATCTTCCCAGGCTTCGCTTCTTCCTTGGACTTTGTCATTCAAGACAAAAATATCAAGGTAGTAAACGTGTACCTTCCTCATGACCAGGACATTACAAGACAAGTTCTTGATAGTGTTCAGTCGTGTCTGGTGAATTTTAGCGGTGAAACTGTCCTCGGAGGTGATTTCAACTGCACTCTGAATCCCTCAATGGATCGGCACTCTGGAGTTGAGTTCAACTCTGTCAATGCTACTCGGTTGAGGAATTTTGTCGGTGTTTTCAGACTCGTGGATATCTATCGTTGGATGCATCCTACGACTAGATCATACACGAGGGTCTCGCGAAATATCCATGGAAGTCTCGCAGGCTCCAGAATTGATAGACTTTACGTCTCACCTGGAATACTAGAACATTTCGTTGGTGTCACTCATGAAGTGTGTTCGATTAGTGATCATCTTCTTGTGGTGGCGACCAGCACTCTAGTTGAAAGACGAACTGCATACTGGATATTCAACAACTATTTGTTGAATTCCGAGCAGTTCATCAATGAGTTCATTGATTTCTGGCACGATTGGCAAGAGAGGAAAGCTGACTTTCTTTTTCTTAGTCAATGGTGGGATGTTGGAAAGCTCCAGATTCGGTCTTTTATCGAGACGAGTTTCAATCGAAGTGGCTATCAAGCTTCTAGCTTGTCGGCCGAGGTCTCTCGGGTGGCAGCTCTTCTCCCAACTCAGCCGGGGTTGATTCTTTATTTCAATGGAATAAAGGAACGCTTGGCGACACAGACTTACAAGCACAGCTTGGAGTTTGTGCTGCGCGGCCAATCGCGCTGGCTGAGAGAAGGCGATTCTCCAACTGAGTACTTCTTTCAGGCGACTAGACGTCGTACTGCTTCTTGTGAGGTCGAATCGATAATTGATGAATCTGGACAAGTCCTCAACGGACAACAGCTATCAGAATATATTCGAGACTATTACAGTAGTCTCTACTCTGAATCGACGTCGACAACATCCTCGACCACTCATGAATTAATTCCTTGAGAATATTCCCACTTTCTCTGAAGACAGTAAGGAGCTCCTGGATACAGTAATCACATTGGAGGATATGATTGCTGCGACAAAGGATCTAAGGCGACACACTTCACCTGGTTATGACGGCTTGACTCCAGAATTCTTCATACGTTTCAGGGATTTATTAATTCCTGACCTTTTGGAAGTCTTCAATTCGGCGGTTGAGACACATTCAGACTTTCCTTCTAGTTGGAGGAGATCTGTTATGCGCTTGATTCCAAAGAAGGGAGATTTGCAGAGGATGGGGAACTGGAGGCCAGTAACCCTATGCAATGTAGACTACAAAATCGTCTGCAAAGCATTAGGGGCGATACTCCGCTCAGTGATTGCTTCGGTAATACACCCGGAACAGTCCTATTGTGTACCTGGTCGTAGTATCTACGACAACATCGCGGTGGCCAAGCATTTGTTTGCCTACCATGAGCAGACAGGTACACAAATGGCCATGATTTCACTTGACCAGCAGAAGGCTTTTGATAGTGTCTCGCACGAGTATCTCTTGACTGCTCTCGAGGCATTTGGGTTTCCACCCAGGTGGCTCGATATCGTCGGGAAACTGTATAGAGATTCAGCGATTTTGATTAAGCATCAAGGACAAGTTCTGGCTCCTATCTCGTTTCATCGAGGTATCAGACAGGGCTGTCCATTGTCAGGTATGCTTTATGATCTTTCGTTGGAGCCGCTACTGGTGAATCTTCGTCGAATGCTCGGACAGTATGCGGTTCGTCTACCATATACCAATGTGAGGCCACTTATGTTGGCGTATGCGGATGATCTGTCTATTTTCGTGACAGGAGATGAAGCTTTTCCGGTCGCTCGTGCTGTTTTCGAACAGTTCGAACGTATAGCGGGCGCTAAAATCAACCTCAGTAAGAGTCAAGGCTTGTGGTGTGGAAGGTGGAGAGATCGTACAGATACTCCACTGAACATCCAATGGACTAATACTTGCCTGAAGTATTTAGGTGTGTATATCGGACGCGAGAGTAAATCAAATAATAGCCGCATCGCTCTTGAGAAACTCTCTAGAGCTGTAAACTCATGGCGTAGTCGACTGTTTCCATTATCCTTAATGGGTAGGTCAGTCGTAATAAACTATTTGATTACCTCGTCCATCGTTCATCTGCTAAAGTCTGAGACGTTTGATGAAGGCTTCGTAGGTCTTCTTCAAGCAAAAGCGATAGACGCCTTTTGGTGCGGAAGACGATGGGTTGCTGAAAGCACGCTCTGTCTGCCAGTCAAGATAGGTGGATTAGGTCTCACTAACTTGGTTGTGAAATCAAGGTGTCTCCAAGTGCGTGCCTTCCAAAGAGTGTTTTGCCAGAGAGACAGCTTGATTTCTCAACTGTGGGTGAATGTACTGGGAGGGATCGGCATAGGGGAGTATTACTACCTACTCTCTGTTCGACCACCTTATCCTCGTGACTGGCCACAGGATCTAATCTCAACGATTCAGACCTGGGGCAGAATCAGGCCAGCATTTCACCTTCAGTGGAATGCTCTAAGGTACACGCAATTCGCATCGATTCCAATCAGGTTTAATCCTGAATTAATAGATTCAGTGTTCAGTAATGCTCGGGGTTTTGAAGCTGACACGCATACACTGACGGTTCTCGGAGATATTATTGATATCTCTGGAAACTGCCGAATAAACACTAACACTTCACAACTCCACGACCTGGCTGCTTCTGCGCGGGAGAGATTTCGCCAACTTGGGACCAGTGACCCTGGCACTAAGTTGGAAGATGCTTTCGTTCTGAACAGGCCACCACACACACCTTTCAGCACACTTACAACACGTGTGCTCCGTGACGTGCTTATGTCAATAAGACCTCCGGAGTATACAGGATACAACAGATGGCGAACACACCTCGGGGTGAATATGGGCGTGATGGGAGGGATAACTTGCGGAGTAGTCTACAGTTATCCTTCTAGTTACAAAGATGCGGATGTAGCATTCAAATTGCTGCATCACAGTCTTATGCATCCTAATCAGTTGTCACATATCGACCGCCGAGTTCAGAGGATTTGCACAGTTTGTGCTGGTGAAGGCACCCTGTTTCACAGGTTCTTCACTTGTCCGGCTTTGCAGGGTCTAATGGATCTCGTGCGCGGTATGTGTCAATTGATCCACCCGAATTTCGGCATTACTAGGACATCGTTTCTATGGGGACCAAAGGTATGTAGTCGAGTGAATTGTTTGATTAGCTTTGTGTTGACACTGGCCAAATCTACAATTCACCTGTACTACATGAGAGTCGAAGCTGGGAATCAGAACACTGACCCACAACACCACGCACACGCACTTAAGCGCCACTTCGTTGACAGGTTGAAGAGACGTTTACGTCTCGAATATCTGGCAACGAACGCAGACACATTCAACTGCACATGGCAACCACTATCGTCGGTGCAGGACGGAGCTCTTGTCTTTCACTGGTGATAGCAGGCCACAGCATTTGCAACACTAGTCCACGGGGCTTCTCCCCGCTTAGGAATCGTTGCAAGTGCTGTGGGAAGGACAAGCACTCTGTTAGAGATGCTAAGCTGGAGGGATGATGAGGGCAGTTTGTAGAGGTCTATGATACTACAGGCTGCCCTCGCGGGACTCTATAACGGTATCGCGTAAATTTTTCGTTCGTTCGGTCATTTATTTTTAATTCGGTTTCGGTGTCGGTGCTAAATTTCAAAATTTTATGTTGAAAATTCGTTCGTTTAGGCAATTATTTTTATTAGTTTATTTTGGAAATTTGGAACTTCTTGGAGCTGCCACTTACCCAATTGTCAAAATTGGGACTTTTAAATTTTTTGTCTATCTTTTAGATCCTTTTCAAAATTCTTGTAGCCGTTTTTTAGTCTCTTTTGAGAATTTTGTCTTGTTTGGTTTCATTTTGTTTGTGTCTTTTTTCTTGTTGATTAGTTTTTCTAATTGTTTTAATTGTTTAATTGTCCCTATTGACCCTTTTATAATTTTTAGATTAGCTAGCGACCTTTTGTTTACACTTTGTAGAGCCTTTTGCCACCTATTTTTAAGGAATTTTGAAAAGAGCCAAAGAGCCAAAAAATAAAGAGCATATATACATAAAAAAAAAAATATTATTCTAAAGAGAGCGGACGTGTCAATTTTGGCTCCAAAGAAATCAAACAAAAAAGTAATAATAAAAGAGTGAAAAAGTTAAGAAGTGCCATCAGCAATAGTGTACAACAACCACAGTTATCTGAGGTAGATTACCTTAAAAATAAATCCAGCAAAATTGTGAAAAAAGTGTTTAAAATAAAATTGTAGTGACATTTCAAAATATAATTTAATTTAATTTGGCCGTTGCCATGACAACGGGACTACCGTAAAATATTTTCTAGTGACCCGAACAGAAACTTTTAAAATTTTGTGAAGTGAAAAACATTAAATTAAATTAAATCAAAAATTAAGTCGTTGGAATAAAAACAAAAAAGTAAATTCACGCTGCGTCACTCAAAATGAGTGAAAACAGCAGTGACTCTGGGGGGAGTGATGATCCCCTCAAACTAAACGGAACGAGGAAGAAGAATGCAAAGCCTTCTTCCTCTTCTTCTAAAAAAAAAACTATAAGAGGGCCCACAGAAAAGGCCATCAAGGGCCCTACTGAAGAGGCCAATAAACTGCAGCCAACTCCGTCGGAGAAGACTGCAGGAAGTACAGAGGCCGCTGTATCTGAAGAACCTGGAGCATCAGCCCCGGACACTACAGCAATTTCTGCAGCATCGTTAGCTGCATCTCTGACCAAAGCTGAACCGACGGCTTTGAGCCTGGGACAACATCCTACGCTGAAGGATGTTGTTAAAATGGCTTCGGATTCAGCGCCAAAGGCAAATTATGCTGTCATGAGGCCACCGCTTTCTTCAAGCGCCTCCAAGAAGCAGCCAACAGTACAAGGAGGACAAGCAGTAGCACTACGATCCCCAGCATTACAGTCAGGGATCTCATATGCACAGGTAAGTGGCGGTTCCAAGCAGGCTTCCACCATAGAAATTTTGAGTAAAGGCATCACTCCTCGTCCAGCCCCATTGGACGCAGGTAAGCCTCGGCCCAAGACCAGTGCGGGTCTGCAGGGCTTCTTCGACGGGAGATGGCAGGATGAGAGCTACGGTATGCAGCTCGAGCACATCAGAGGATGTCCTCAGAGCGCATACCTGAAGGCAATCTTCCGCGTCGTCTCCTGTGAGCAGCTATTCTCCATGGGGATAATAGCTGGGGGAATGGTTGAGGTGTATACCACAACCCTCGAGAGTGCTACCAAGCTAATGCTTGAGGGCATCGAGGTGGAGGGTAGACACCTTGTGCCGTTCCCACTCAGGGAAAAGCCTACGAAGGTCGTGTTTTCACGGGTCCCTATGCGAGCTTGCCATGAAGACCTCCTAAATTTCTTGGGAAGATTTGGGAAGGTTCATGGCAACGTTCGTGCTATTCCCTTAAAAATTGGGGACGAGGGTCTCGGGCGGGGTGTCTTCGGTACCAGCCGGGAGGCATCCATCACCTTGAATAAGGGGTGCACGCTTCCAAAGGGCTTTTACCTGAGCATATCCGGCTCGAGGCACTGGATAGACGTTGGCACCGAAGCGAAATGCCATGCTTGCCATTTGGTAGGGCATTTTATTGCTGACTGCCCCAGGAGAACCGGGAAGAAGGCTGAACCGAGGGTTCCCTCGAAGGAAGCCACTACTACAGTAGTGGATCTGGAGAAGGAGCCTTCGGCCGGCACTCAACCTGCTATTTTGGAGCAGCCAGTGGTTAAGGTGCCTGAAGTTGTCCTAGAGGCAAAAATAGTTATGGCTGTAAACGGCGCCACGTCGGCACGTGAAAACACGGCTACTTCCGACGAGGAGTCGAATAGCCAAGTAGTAAAAAAAAAGAGGACGAGGAGGAAGAAAGTTGACCGGGTGATGCTGCCTCCTCCAGAGCCAGCAAAGCCAGTCGCATCCAAGCGGCCCCACTCGGAGGAGGACGATAGTGGAGCTCGCGGTTCGAAGGTTGTAGTAAGGGACGCGGTGGTGTCTCACGAGCAGCTTTCGGACTGCGACATCACCGGCTTGGATGACACTGGTCTTTCGAGCTTCGGTGGCTACGAGTCGTGTGATAGCATCATTTCGACTGGTAGCCAATTTGAAGTCTCGAGAGGGATGGAGACCCTTCCTAGGAAGAAGATCTCCGAAATTCTTACCCAGCTCCAGTACAAGAAGAATTCAGATAAAATCTGGAGTATTCTTGTAAGGGAGCTGGAGAGGCCAGAGTTGTTACTTCCTCAGCTTCAACTCCTACAACAGGAGTCCAGGAAGAGGAGGAAGTACAACGATGTTGCTCGGTTAGAACGACTTCATAGGAAGGTGGAGGAGTTGCTTCAGGAGCATCGCTTGGCCGATTCTCCTCGTCAATAGACGTCGCACATTCATCGTTTGAGCTTTTCATCTCTTTGAATGTGCAAGATAGCTTCGATCAACACCGGGGGTTTAAGTGCACATACAAGGTTACACAGCACTATCGAACATGTCAAAATGTTCGATATAGACATCGCGCTTCTACAGGAGACGAATTTTACACAAGACACATACACACAACTTGAGCGCTATGCTTATTTACACACTGGCTATGCAATGTTTGCCACACCTGCGCCTCGCCGAGGCTCAGGGGTGGCAATCATTGTATCCAACAAATTTACACTATCGTCTCCTGTCTATACAGATATCTTCCCAGGCTTCGCTTCTTCCTTGGACTTTGTTATTCAAGACAAAAATATCAAGGTAGTAAACGTGTACCTTCCTCATGACCAGGACATTACAAGACAAGTTCTTGATAGTGTTCAGTCGTGTCTGGTGAATTTTAGCGGTGAAACTGTCCTCGGAGGTGATTTCAACTGCACTCTGAATCCCTCAATGGATCGGCACTCTGGAGTTGAGTTCAACTCTGTTAATGCTACTCGATTGAGGAATTTTGTCGGTGTTTTCAGACTCGTGGATATCTATCGTTGGATGCATCCTGCGACTAGATCATACACGAGGGTCTCGCGAAATATCCATGGAAGTCTCGCAGGCTCCAGAATTGATAGACTTTACGTCTCACCTGGAATACTAGAACATTTCGTTGGTGTCACTCATGAAGTGTGTTCCGTTAGCGATCATCTTCTTGTAGTGGCGACCAGCACTCTAGTTGAAAGACGAACTGCATACTGGATATTCAACAACTATTTGTTGAATTCCGAGCAGTTCATCAATGAGTTCATTGATTTCTGGCACGATTGGCAAGAGAGGAAAGCTGACTTTCCTTTTCTTAGTCAATGGTGGGATGTTGGAAAGCTCCAGATTCGGTCTTTTGTCGAGACGAGTTTCAATCGAAGTGGCTATCAAGCTTCTAGCTTGTCGGCCGAGGTCTCTCGGGTGGCAGCTCTTCTCCCAACTCAGCCGGGGTTGATTCTTTATTTCAATGGAATAAAGGAACGCTTGGCGACACAGACTTACAAGCACAGCTTGGAGTTTGTGCTGCGCGGCCAATCGCGCTGGCTGAGAGAAGGCGATTCTCCAACTGAGTACTTCTTTCAGGCGACTAGACGTCGTACTGCTTCTTGTGAGGTCGAATCGATAATTGATGAATCTGGACAAGTTCTCAACGGACAACAGCTATCAGAATATATTCGAGACTACTACAGTAGTCTCTACTCTGAATCGACGTCGACAACATCCTCGACCACTCATGAATTTCTTGAGAATATTCCCACTTTCTCTGAAGACAGTAAGGAGCTCCTGGATACAGTAATCACATTGGAGGATATGATTGCTGCGACAAAGGATCTAAGGCGACACACTTCACCTGGTTATGACGGCTTGACTCCAGAATTCTTCATACGTTTCAGGGATTTATTAATTCCTGACCTTTTGGAAGTCTTCAATTCGGCGGTTGAGACACATTCAGACTTTCCTTCTAGTTGGAGGAGATCTGTTATGCGCTTGATTCCAAAGAAGGGAGATTTGCAGAGGATGGGGAACTGGAGGCCAGTAACCCTATGTAATGTAGACTACAAAATCGTCTGCAAAGCATTAGGGGCGATACTCCGCTCAGTGATTGCTTCGGTAATACACCCGGAACAGTCCTATTGTGTACCTGGTCGTAGTATCTACGACAATATCGCGGTAGCCAAGCATTTGTTTGCCTACCATGAACAGACAGGTACACAAATGGCCATGATTTCACTTGACCAACAAAAGGCTTTTGATAGTGTCTCGCACGAGTATCTCTTGACTGCTCTCGAGGCATTTGGGTTTCCACCCAGGTGGCTCGATATCGTCGGGAAACTGTATAGAGATTCAGCGATTTTGATTAAGCATCAAGGACAAGTTCTGGCTCCTATCTCGTTTCATCGAGGTATCAGACAGGGATGTCCATTGTCAGGTATGCTTTATGATCTTTCGTTGGAGCCGCTACTGGTGAATCTTCGTCGAATGCTCGGACGGTATGCGGTTCATCTGCCATATACCAATGTGAGGCCTCTTATGTTGGCGTATGCGGATGATCTGTCTATTTTCGTGACAAGAGATGAAGCTTTTCCGGTCGCTCGTGCTATTTTCGAACAGTTCGAACGTATAGCGGGCGCTAAAATCAACCTTAGTAAGAGTCAAGGCTTGTGGTGTGGAAGGTGGAGAGATCGTACAGATACTCCACTGAACATCCAATGGACTAATACTTGCCTGAAGTATTTAGGTGTGTATATCGGACGCGAGAGTAAATCAAATAATAGCCGCATCGCTCTTGAGAAACTCTCTAGAGCTGTAAACTCATGGCGTAGTCGACTGTTTCCACTATCCTTAATGGGTAGGTCAGTCGTGATAAACTATTTGATTACCTCGTCCATCGTTCATCTGCTAAAGTCTGAGACGTTTGATGAAGGCTTCGTAGGTCTTCTTCAAGCAAAAGCGATAGACGCCTTTTGGTGCGGAAGACGATGGGTTGCTGAAAGCACGCTCTGTCTGCCAGTCAAGATAGGTGGATTAGGTCTCACTAACTTGGTTGTGAAATCAAGGTGTCTCCAAGTGCGTGCATTCCAAAGAGTGTTTTGCCAGAGAGACAGCTTGATTTCTCAACTGTGAGTGAATGTACTGGGAGGGATCGGCATAGGGGAGTATTACTACCTACTCTCTGTTCGACCACCTTATCCGCGTGACTGGCCACAGGATCTAATCTCAACGATTCAGACCTGGGGCAGAATCAGGCCAGCATTTCACCTTCAGTGGAATGCTCTAAGGTACACGCAATTCGCATCGATTCCAATCAGGTTTAATCCTGAATTAATAGATTCAGTGTTCAGTAATGCTCGGGGTTTTGAAGCTGACACGCATACACTGACAGTTCTCGGAGATATAATTGATATCTCTGGAAACTGTCGAATAAACACTAACACTTCACAACTACACGACCTGGCTGCTTCTGCGCGGGAGAGATTTCGCCAACTTGGGACCAGTGACCCTGGCACTAAGTTGGAAGATGCTTTCGTTCTGAACAGGCCACCACACACACCTTTCAGCACACTTACAACACGTGTGCTCCGTGACGTGCTTATGTCAATAAGACCTCCGGAGTATACAGGATACAACAGATGGCGAACACACCTCGGGGTGAATATGGGCGTGATGGGAGGGATAACTTGCAGAGTAGTCTACAGTTATCCTTCTAGTTACAAAGATGCTGATGTAGCATTCAAATTGCTGCATCACAGTCTTATGCATCCTAATCAGTTGTCACATATCGACCGCCGAGTTCAGAGGATTTGCACAGTTTGTGGTGGTGAAGGCACCCTGTTTCACAGGTTCTTCACTTGTCCGGCTTTGCAGGGTCTAATGGATCTCGTGCGCGGTATGTGTCAGTTGATCCACCCGAATTTCGGCATTACTAGGACATCGTTTCTATGGGGACCAAAGGTATGTAGTCGAGTGAATTGTTTGATTAGCTTTGTGTTGACACTGGCCAAATCTACAATTCACCTGTACTACATGAGAGTCGAAGCTGGGAATCAGAACACTGACCCACAACACCACGCACACGCACTTAAGCGCCACTTCGTTGACAGGTTGAAGAGACGTTTACGTCTTGAATATCTGGCAACGAACGCAGACACATTCAACTGCACATGGCAACCACTATCGTCGGTGCAGGACGGAGCTCTTGTCTTTCACTGGTGATAGCAGGCCACAGCATTTGCAGCACTAGTCCACGGGGCTTCTCCCCGCTTAGGAATCGTTGCAAGTGCTGTGGGAAGGACAAGCACTCTGTTAGAGATGCTAAGCTGGAGGGATGATGAGGGCAGTTTGTAGAGGTCTATGATACTACAGGCTTCCCTCGCGGGACTCTATAACGGTATCGCGTAAATTTTTCGTTCGTTGGGTGATTTATTTTTAATTCGGTTTCGGTTTCGGTTCTAAATTGCAAAATTTTTTGTTGAAATTCGCTCGTTTAGGGAAATTTTTATTAGTTTATTTTGGAAATTTGGAACTTCTTGGAGCTGCCACTTACCCAATTGTCAAAATTGGGACTTTTAAATTTTTTGTCTATCTTTTAGATCCTTTTCAAAATTCTTGTAGCCGTTTTTTAGTCTCTTTTGAGAATTTTGTCTTGTTTGTTTTCCTTTTGTTTGTGTCTTTTTTCTTGTTCATTAGTTTTTCTAATTGTTTTAATTGTTTAATTGTCCCTATTGACCTTTTATAACTTTTAGATTAGCTAGCGACCTTTTGTTTACACTTTGTAGAGCCTTTTGCCACCTATTTTTAGGGAATTTTAAAAGAGCCAATGAGCCACTAAATAAAGAGCTTATACAAATAAAAAATAAAAAAAAAAATTATTAATTACGGGGGATGCAGACAGGATTTCTGCCTCTCATCTTGTCACTGCGACCTATAAGGTCTATTGTGACATTACCCCTTGATGCCCTAGGGCGCCCATTCGAACTTAAGGTCTTTGATGAAGCCTATAATATTCTTTAGGGCCATTTTTTCGACATCCTCTGGCAGTGGAAATGCCTTTTGTAGATGTCTTAGCCTTATGCGGCACAGAGCTTCACAGTCACATAGGACATGCTCAGCGGATTCATCGTCTTCCATACAGAATCGACAGGTCTCATCATTGACCTTACCCATCTTCTTAAGGTGGTATCTAAATGGGCAATGCCGAGTAAGTAGGCCCGTTATGAGCCTTAGTTCCTTCCTGCTGAGTGTGAGGAATTCTTTGGTGCTCTGTTGCGAGTACTTTATAAACTTCTTCGCTTGTCTCAGCCCCGGGGTATTTTCCCAGTATTCCTTCTTAGTTCTGTCCTCCCAAAGCCTGATCTGAGCTGAGAGGTGACGTTTTGGGTGTCCAAAGACAGGCTCAGGGCCAATAAACGGAGATTTGGCTCCTTCCTTTATAGAAGACGATGAAAACGCTGAACATTTCCTGTATGACTGTGAAGCTCTGTGCCGCAGATGGCTAAAGGCCTAACTACAATGTGCATATTCAAAGGCAGGAGCAATTGCATTTCATAATAAATAACCCACAATAGGAATAAGAAGCCGTTCGTCAAGTTTTAATCCCTTTCGTCAACTTGTGTCCGTACGCTCATGTTCGTACTTTGCATAAGCAAATTTGACAGTTTGTGTAAATACTATACAAATGTTAGTAGTGCATAAGGAAGCATTCGTGATATTTTCAAGGCTTGCATATCCAAGCTTATGCACATTGTGGTTAGGCCTTAAAACATCTAGGAAAGGCAACTCCACTCCCAGAGGATGTTGGAAAAATGGCCATCAAGAACATTATAAGCTTCATCAAAGACCTTAGTTGGAATGGGCGCTCTAGGGCGGGAGTCCTACATGCATCCCCGTTATAAATAATAATAATACATGACTGCATACATACATTTGACTATTTCTCAGGTTCCACTTCGATAAAAACTTGAAGTGAGTGGATCCAGGAAGAAATCTCTTTCCTTTCTAAACCTTCATGACCCTGTACAGGTCATAAAACGTTTTATTTAGGGTTGTGTAGCGAGGAAAAATATAAGGATAAGGAACTGTTTTCGAGATATTTGCGGCTTTGAGATATTTGTCATTGTTAAATGAATAGTTTTGGGTGAAAATTGTATCTCAAAGTGAAGTGCTATCTCAAAGTAAACTAACCAGCTAGTGTAGTGAAGTCTTAAAAAAAAATGTGTAGTAGCAAAGAACATCTAACAGAAAAAATACGCATCTCACATATTGAAAAGTTTTATATGGCGGATCGTTCCATTACGACCCGATCTCACAAATTGTTTGAGAACTCTCTGCTTGTTAACGATCCGCCACTCACCGGTGGTGATATTACGACCCGCTTTTACAAATTTTACGAAAACTCTGCTTTGATTGACGGCCCACCGCCAGTCACCAGTGGTAAGTGCAGGCTGACGGGTCGTCATGGTCAAAGCACCAGCAAAGCACCAGAGCTTTTATTTAGTAAAATTCTTAGTTTACCCTATTTCCCATGATTTTATTAATCATTGGAGAAAAAATCTTGTTTTAAAGTGGAATAAATAGAGTTTTTCGGTTTACATTTTTTCGGTTCTTGTTTTTGATGTGAAAGTGCCTTTAGTGTACTTTTATGGATTGTCTTGTCAATATGTTTGTTCCAATTGAAAATCAAAAATTATTCCAAAATATTTAGGTTCTCTGGATATTGGGAGTTCCTTACTAAAGAGGGTAGGGCTAGTTATACTCCTCATTACCTTTCTTCTGGTAAAGGGTATAATTGTTGTTTTGCTGGGGTTAACTGATAACTTCTGAGCAGCACATCATACCAGTCTTGAATAAAACTTAGTAGAACTCAAAAAATAAAAACTGTAAATCAATACAGTATGAAGTAAAATAATCATCCAAATTTGGCACATTTTCTGACAACCGCGATAACCCCCGATCTTAATAAAACTTGGTATAGAAGGAGTTCATGTCGAGTACATTTATTGTGTGAGTTATTAGTGGATCGCTATACACAAAAAACTTAGACAAGTATGATGCTTAATTTTTTTTAAAAAATGTCGAATAAATAAATAAATACATTAGTATAGTAGT